>MU388930.1:0-140515 GCA_022578795.1 Xylariaceae sp. FL0255 | reverse complement strand
TATAATTATTTTAATTTTAAATACTTTATTATATTAGTTATATTTTAAAAAATACTATTAAAAAAACTATATTTAAAATTATATAATATTTTTTTAATTTTTTAATAAATTATAAATTTAATAACTAATTATTAAATTTAAAATTATATATATCGATTATCGATTTTTATTATAAATTTTATTTTTTTAGCATTTTTAATAATTTACTATAAATAATTTATTTTTAATAATAATCCATTTTATAATTATATTAATATTATAAAAGATCGTAAATATTAAAAAAATAGAATCCGAATTTGTTTTATTTTTTTTACTTATTTTAAATTTTTTTATTAAACTATTTTTTATTTTGAAAAATTATATTAAAGTTTTAATAATAATTCTTATAAAACTTTAGTTAAATTTTATTAAAATAGTTTAAAAATTAATAATTTTTATAAAAAAAGTTTTATTTATTAAAATTTTAAAATTTATAGGCTTTATTTTAAATATTATAAATATTTTCGATTTATTTAAATTTATTATTATTAAATTTAATAAATTTATTAATGAATTTTTTAATTTATATTAAATATTTAAATTATAAAAATTTAAAATAACTTTTTTAATATAAAAAATTTAAAATATTATTATATTTTCTAACATAAAAAATTCTAATATTTTTATTATATTTATTAAATTTTTTAATATTATAAATAAAAAATTAACAAAAAAAATAGCTAAATAATTATATTTTTTTTAATAAAAACGCTAAATTAGTTAATAAATTTAACTATTTTTTTTAGTTTTAAAAATTATAAATAATTTTTTAAACTATTAATTATAATACATTTTTAAAAAATTTATTAATAGTAGCTATTTTAAAAAAAAAAAATAATGCTATTATTCTTATTATATTTCGTAATTTTTTTTTTTTTTAATAGTTAAAAATATCATAATTTTTTCTATAATGTTTATAAAAATTTATAAATATTTTATAAATTTTTATAAACCTTCGAATAAAAAATTTCGAAATAATTTTATTTAAAAATTTAACTTTTTTAAATATAATCGATTATTTAAAATTGCTAAATATAATATTAAATTTAATATTTTAATAAGTTAATTTAGTTATTATAAAATTAATATATTTTTTATAAATTAATATAATAATTATTTTAAAATATTAAAAAATTATTATAGTATTTAAATTAATTAAATTTAATAAATTATTAAAACTTTAATTTATTTAAAATTTGCTAAAATTATTTTAAATTTTAAACATAATTTACTATTTAATAAAATAAATAATAAACTTTTTATTTAGTTTTTAATAATAAACGTTTTTTTAAATTTTAAAATAAATAAAAAACCTAAAAATTAGTTAAAATTATTTAAATTTATTAATTAAATTAATAATATTATTAATTATTTCTTTAATTTAAATTTATTATTTTTTAAAAATAAAAAAACGAATCAAAAGAAATAAATAAAAATATAATCATAAAAAAAAAAACGAAAATTAGCCTAAAAAAATAATAAATTTTTAAATAAATTATTGAAAAAAATTATTAATTAAATTAGCTTTAATTTACATATTTTAATTACTATTTTAAATTTTATATTTAATTTTTAAATAATTTTTAATTTTAAATATTATTTTTGAATTATTTTATATTAGTAAAACGTTTATTATTTTAAATATTGTTTTAATTTTAATAAAATTACTATAATTATATAATATTAAATTAATAATATTTATAAAATATAATAAAAGCGATTTTTTTAATTATATTAAATATAATTTTTTAAATAATATATATATTATTATAAACTTTTTAAAGTTTAAAAAAATCAGAAAAGTTTAAATTTTAATATATATTATAAAATATTAATATTATTTTTAAAATTTAATATTAAATTAAAAAAATTATATAAAAAAATTAAAGCTTTTTAATAAAAAAAAAAAATATTGGGCTATTTTAAAATTTAAAAATAATAGCTTTTTTATAATTTAAAAAAAAACAAATTATTAATTGATAATTTTAAATTTAAAATAAAACAGGAAATATTTTAAATTTTAATTATATTAAAATAATTTGTTAAATTTTTAATATAAAAATTTTTTTAGTGTTATTAATAAATTATTTTAATAATAAAATATTTTTTTTAATAAAAATTAAAAATATTTTATTAAATTATATTTTAATTTAATTTTTTTATTTTAAAATATTTATTTCAAAAAAGTTAATAATATTGAAAATTTTTAAATTTCAGATTTTAAAATACCTTTTTTTAAATAAATTTTTTTATAAAAATTAAAAAAACTAAAATTATTAATAATAATTTGCTTTTATTATAAATTTTCGAAAATATTTTTTTTTTAGCAAATTAAATTTTTTTAAATAAAAAACTTTATTTTATAGTAATAATTTTATTTTTAAATTTATCGATTTAATTTATTAAATATTTTTTTGAAAAATTTTATAATTATATTATAAATTTAATAATTAAAATTTAAAATTATTTGAAAAAACTATTAAATTAAGCTTTAAATTATTTAATAATTAAATTTTACTACAATTTTAAATTTTTAATAAATTTTAAATATTATAAAAAAAAAATTATTTATTATTAAATTTTATTTATATAATAAATAATTTTATAACTTTATTTTAATAAATCGAAAATTTCGAAAACGATAAATTATTTTATTAAAATAAAAAATAACTAAATATATATTTTTAATAATAAAAAGCCGAGTTAAGTTTTTTAAAAATTGCTATAATTATTATTTTTTTTAATTTTATTTCGATTAAAATTTTAAAATTTATAATTAATTAATAAATAATTAATTATAAAATAAAAAGGTTAAATTTATTATTTTATATATTTATATTTAGAAAAAAAAAATAAACTATTAAAATAATTAATTTAAATTATTTTAAATTAATTATATTTTATATTTAAAATTTCAGGTTTTTTAAATCATTTATAATATTATATTATAAATTAAATAATAAAATTAATTAATTATATTATAATTATTAATAAAAAATTATCTTTTAAATAGCTATTTTTAAATAAATTAAATTTAAATTTAATATTTTATAAAATTAACTATATTAAATTTATAATTATTAATAATAATTATATTATTTTTATATTTAAAAACAACAATAAAAAGTTTATAAATTTACTAATAAAATTAAAAAAGGCAAAATTTTTGCAATTTTAAATATTATATAATATTTAAAATAAAGCTAATTAAAATAACTAAATTTTTAATATTTATAAAAGCTATTTTAATAAAATTATTTATTAAAATATTTACTAATAAATTTATTAATAAAAAAAATATCAATAAATTTTTGATTTAAATTAAAAAATTTTTTTTTAAAAAGCTATTTTAAATTATTTAAATAGTTTAATTTAAAAATTAATATTAATTTTTAAATAAAAACTTTTTTTAATAATTTTAAATTAGATTTAAGTATATTTTTAAATTTTGGGTATTTTTTTTTAAAAAAATTTTAAATTTTTTAATTTTATTTTAGATTCATTTATAATAAGTTTTTTTTAATAATTTATTATAATAAAACTAGTTTTTATAATTAACGTTAATAAAAATTAATATAAATTTATAGCTTTTTTTTAATAAAATAAAAGCTTTAATAAATTAGTTAATTTTAAACTATTTTTTTAATAGTTAAATATTCTTTTTTTAAAATAAATTTTTTTATGTAATTAAATTTTATATATTTTTTTATTTATTAAATTATATATATTATAACTATTATTAAGCTATAATTTAAATTAATATTTTAAATATTAAAAGAAATTTTAATAAAAAAGTAATTTATTATTTATAAAAATAAATTTTAACAGCTATTATTTATTAAAATTTTAAAATTTTATTGCTAAAAATGATATTAAATAAAAAATTATTAATATATAATACATATTAAAACTTAAAATTGATTAATAAAATTATATTTATAAATTTAAATTTTATTTTGTTATTAAAAATTTTAAATAAATCGAAAATATTAATTATAATAAAATTTTTATAACTATTATAATTCTATTTATTTAAAAAGTTTTCTTAGCTTTAGCTATTTTAAATAATTCAATAACTAAATAAATAGATTTTATAAATACTTTTTTATATAATAATTTATAAAAAATAATTTATTTCTTATTTTTAAATATACTAAAAATAATATTAAAAATCCAAAATTATTAGAATTTGCTATGAAATATAATTATAACTTTTTTATAAAATAAGTTTTAATAATTTTTAAAACTTTATATAGCTTAAAATAAGCTTTTAAAATTTAATAAAAAAATTTTCTAAAATCGTAAAAAACCTCGGTTTTTTTTTTTTAATTTTGGATTTTTTAATATATTAAAATACTATTATAAATTATTATATTATTATTCATATTAATAATTATTTTATTATAGGTTTAAATATTACTTATATTAAAATTTTAAAAATCTAATTAAATAAAAAGGTTTTTATAAATAATAAAAGCTTTATAACTTAGTTTTTAAAAACTTTAGTTATTTATAACGTAACGATTTAAGTTTTATATTTAAATTAAAATTAATATATTAAATAGGCGCTAATTAAGGTAAATTTAATAAATATTAAATTTATTAAAATATTGCTTTTAATAGGCTTAATTTATTTTATTAATTATAAGTTATTAATTTTTAATGTAAAATAATATTAATTATTAATAAATATTATAATATATATGTATTTTAAAAAAAGCGTATTTTATAAAAGTTAAATATTTTTTTTCGATATTTAAAAAATATTATAAAATTATCGATTTATTATAAAATAAATTTAATTTATTTATATTTTAAAAATCTCTATTTTAAAGATTTTTAGCTAATTATTATAGTAAATAGTAATTTTATTAAATATAAAATTATAAAAAGATTTATTTAAAAATACTTAATAATTATTATAAATATTATTTTTATTTAAAAATCGAAAAAAGCTTTTATTATTATATTATTTATTTTAAAAGCTAAATTTAAAGCTTTTATAAAAATTACCTATAAAATAAAATATTTATAAAAATTTTATTAAAAAATTAAATAACTAATTATTTCGTTAATTACTATATTTTCTAATAATATAGAAAATATAAAAATTTTAAAAAACTTGAAATATTATAATTATATAAAATATACTTTAATAAATTTTCAATATATTTGACAAAATATTAATAATAAAATTATTATTATATTTTATTTAAATGTAACAAATATATTAACTAATACTTTTATTAAATTATTAAATATAATTAAATAAGCTTATTTTTAACAAATAGTTAAATTATATTATTCTATAGTTTTTAGTAAAAAAACCTATTTAATTTAGGTTTAAATTTTAATTAAGCTATTTTTTTTAAAGTTTTTTCTTAATTTAATTAATTTTTCCTATTTTTACTAACTTTTACTTAAAAATTCTGGATATTAATATTAAAAAAAAATACTAAAATTATAAAATATTATTTTATAATTAATAATAATACTATTACTCGATATTTCTTATAAAAACTAATAGTAATAATAAAATTTTATAATATTATATAGTAATTATATTTTTTTATAACAATATAGTTTAAATGTTAATAATATAAGCTTTAATTATATTTTATAAACTTATTAAAAATCCTTTTATAAACTCCTAAAATTTTCTAAATTTTAGCGTTTATAGTAATTTATTTTTACTATAATTTAGTTTTTTAAATTTAAAACTTAATTATTAAAATCCTTTAAAGCTTATTAAATCTATTTATTTATAAAAAGAATATTTCCTTAAAAATAACAAAATTAGAAAAAATTTTAAAAAAAATAATTTCGGCTATTTTAAATATTTAAAACCTAAAATTGGTAATAAAAATTTATTACTACTATTTGCTTTTATTTATTCTATTAATTATTTAATTATATTATTTAAATTTAATCATTTTAGCTCCGGAACTTCCGTTATGTTAGCTATATTTTAAAGGATACTATTAAAAAGACCATACCTAATATTATATAATACCCTTTTTAACTTTCTAATATTACTATTAAAATATATTTAAAAAAAATCAAATTAATCCTCTATATAGCAATTAATTTACATTTAAACGTAGTTTTTATAATTATTATATTGTTTTATTCTTTAATATATTTAAAACTTAAATATATAAAAATAGCAAATTAAATAATCCAATATTTCTATTATACCTAATTTTTAAAAATATAATATAAGATTTTGATATTAAAAATTTAAATATTTTTTATTATAAAAAACGCTTTATTTATAAATAATAATAAAATTCGAAAATTATTTTAAAAATACGTTATATAATTATTTAAAAATGTAATTATATAAAAAACTATTTATTAAAATACTATATTAATATTAACTATTAAAGTAAAAATTTTAGTTTTTTTATATATTATAAAAAAAATAATAGTACTAAAACGTTTATTTTAAAATATTATATTTAATATTGAAAGAATATTAAAAAGCTATTTAAATAATTAGTAAATAATTAAATTAATAATTAAAATAAACGGCAAAATAATTACAAAATTATATTATATAGACATTTAGTAAATATAGATTTATTAAAAATATGCAAAAATTGTTTTTAAAATCGAATATTTATTTATAAATTAAATATTTATAAATAGATTTATTAAATATTTACTAAAAACGTAATTTAAATATTTTAAAGCTTTTTTAAATTTTTAAAATATTAAAAAATTAAATATAAAATAAAAAAAAAAGTTTATAACTTAAAACTTAAAAGTTATATTATGGATATAAATATACTATATTTTTAAATTAAAAATAACTATTTAAAAGCGCAAAATAAAGCAAAAAAAGCAAAATATAAAACCTAAATAAAATTTTTTCTTCCTCATTTTTTTTATTAACAATAAATGGAAATTCTATTTTTATTAAACGGAGTAATATAAAATTTGTGGTAAGCTTTTTTTTTAATATTAAAAACGACGTAAACGGTGATATAAAATTACTCGATTTTTTAATAAATATTTAGTTAACTTATCATTAATAATTTACTATATTTGACATATATTATTATGTATACTATATTATTAATTATAAAAACGTTATAAAAACAGCAAATATATAAGCTTATTTAAAAAATTTTAATTAGTTAATTTAGTTAATTTTAATATTTTTTCTAATTTTTAATATCAAAATTAATTTACAAAATATAATAAATATATTTAAAAGTATAATATTAATAATAGTTATAATTATTAATAGTTTTAGTATAATTTTTTACATTAAAATTTTCTAAAATCGATTATACGTAAATATGATATAAAATAATATAATATAAAATAATTTAAAAGTTGCTAATATTAACAAAGCAAAGGTAGCATATATGAAAATTAGCAAAAATAGTAAAAATAATATTAATAAAAATAACAATAGCAGTAGCAAAAATATTACGTTAATTAATAAGTAAAATAAGCGAAAATATCGGCGTTTATAAAAATAAACCTTAAAAAATACAAAAGCGCTTATTTAAAAAAATATATAAAAATAGTTAATATAGCTAAATTTAAAAAAACAACTAGCGTAGCAAAATATAAAGTAGTAATAAAAATATAAATAATAAAAACGACTATATATCGAACCGAAAGCTCGAGTATTTCGTTATTTTTATTATTAAAATTATTATTATTATATTAAAATGGCGCTATTTTAATAAATTTAATATTAATTTATATAGAAAATATATAAATATAATATAATATAATAATAATAATAATAATAATAATAATAATAATAATAATAATAATAATAATAATAATAATAATAATAATAATAATAATGTTAAAAAAGCTATTAATTAATTTAATAGCAAAACGTTAAGCTAATTATTTACAAAAAAGCAGTAAAAACGATATTTTTTATTTAAAAAACTATATTAAAAAGTTAGCCGCGATTTTATTAATAAAGTATAGTAAAAGCTTTATTTTTAAAGATTTATAAAAAATATATATAATTACCGAAAAAAAAAACAATAAGCGACGATAAAATATATAATATTAATTTAAATACTTAAAAACGCTATATATATATATATAATAAAAACGATAAAAAGTATTATTCTTAAAACGTTTTTATTTTATATTTATTGAAATACTAAAATTTTTCATTTATATATAATTTTACTCATTTTTAAATATTTTATTTATATAATATATCTAGAAAATATATTAAAATAGGGCTAAAAGCTTAATATCAATTTTAAAAAACTTAAATTAAACTTAAATCTAAAAGCTACGTATATTTTTTTACAATAATTATATATATAAAAAATAGTATATTTATCAACAGTTTTACAGATTTCTTTTCTAGAAATTACTTCAATATATGCTATAAAAATTACTATATTACATTAAATCCTTCGTATCAATATTACTTTTACTACAACTATCATCTCTGTAATAATCATAAAATTGCATTTACCCCTGTTAACTACATTAGACCACTTTAAAGCATTAAGAACTAATGACTATAGGTAAAACTAACAGAGCAGATGTTGCATTGCATTGCTACAATCGAGGGCTAGCTTTGTGGTTATATCATAGCGAGTCCTCCGGCCATTCATACTTTGGCCAGTCAAATTCCGGGTTATACCTCAGCTGTATTCCTGTAGACCCTTCAGGGAAATCAATTATCCCTCTTTTCTTCAATTGCTCTGCCAAACCTCGCTGATCCAAACTCCAGGCATTAACAAGGCCCACCTCCTCAGCCAAGCCAGGCTTAAGTCGGATAACTTTCTCAGGCATAGGAAGCCACTTCTTTCTCAGTTCCATATCCGTGCTCTCTTCAAACTCGCCCGGGAGTGCGACAGCGTAAGCGTCTTGAGATCTGCGGTCGTCGTCTACATTCCAGCCGCCGCTGTCCGACGCCTCTTCCACTGTGTAGTCCTCGCTTACGGGGAACTCAACCCCGAGAGCGTCAAGATCCTCTTGAATCGACATATTTGCGATATCGTAGTTTACGAATGCAATCGACAAGCACTCGATCTTGAGAGGAATCCTCCAAACCACATTGGTTGATTCGGCCTCTCCATCTTCGACTTCTTCCTCGGTCGCAAAATTCTCAATGTACCATACTGCTCCCTGCTTTGCAGACCACTCATCAATCACAACAAATGGTCCGGATCGCCCAGCTTCAGTTTCCTTGCGACGGACGTAGCTGAACGGTTTGCCGATGTAACCTTCTGGCGCGTGCTTGATGACAAGTTCGAGTCTAGTATTGAAAGGGGCACACGTGCCGAGTTCAAAGGATCGCTTGAGAGACTGCAGCTCGCTGTCTTCGAGTTTCGTTGTTAAGTAGGCATTGAGCCGAGGGATCTCCCAATGATGTGGAATGAACACCATTTTTATTCAATGTTTGGTATTTGCGTGAAGCCAGATGGAGGTTCTCAGATTCTTGAACAAAACAGGAGAGAAGTGCTGACAGATTGAATTCTAAAAAAAATCTACATTATATGATACAAGGTAGTTGTTGCGAATGCGGGGATTTGGCCATTGTTGCCTATGATTACCGACATGCTCATCCAGGAGATAATTTGTGGGACCTGGATAGATTCTTGGACCCTCTCTTGGCAGATTTTAGCTACTTCATTTATGGACTCATTCTAACTACAGACAATCACTTTAGATGCATTTTCTTTGAATAAGATTTGTTTCTTTCCTGGTTAACTGTTGGATTTAGAAAGATCACTTGACGGTGGAACAACTGCGATTGTTTCAGGGATTAACCTGTAGGGTCAAGGGCCACCCTGCCGTGCCGGGGCACTAGCCATTGGCTGTAACAATCGCTACTTCGTAGGCTGCCTTAAGCTAGGCTTGGTTGTTGACAAAATGGTTGATCCTGACCCTGGTTCCCACCAAAAACCATCACCTTTAATGTCTTGTTTAACTACTATTTAGAGTAATATATTTATCAAAAAAAGTCATTTTAGACTATTTTATTATTTATTTTTATTAGATTTAGCTATTTTTGAAAAATAAAAAAAATTATAGCGTTGTTGGTGTTGAATTGAGAAAAGTGCATCAAAATTACTTGATCTGGCTAGAAAACTGGGTTTGTTCCTGATCAACGATTTTGTCAACAACCAAGGGCGTGCTCCACTGTCCAATAGTAGCTTAAGCTATTGCAGATCATTCAATGCGATGACCGTTGAATTGTCACATACTGAATTGAAATAGCTGAGCTGAAAGGATTAGAAGCGAAACGTAGCATGCAGTACCGTCCTCAGAAATCTGTAAATCTCATATGTTGAACGCCTGCAGGCAGACATGTGAGATTGCTTCTGGCTGCGTGACGCACCTAAGTCGGACATTGGATGAAAGTACCCGATGTTCCGTTGTGTCTACTAAGCAGCCAGAAGTCTCTTCGTCGAACCTAGGCGATTATCGCATCAAGTCGAAGCGGTTGATCAAAATTGTGTATCTTGTAGTCTTTGAGTTTGAGTTTACACACCTCATTGATATTTTGAAGAAGCTTCATGCTGTGAGAGGTTAAGAGAAACCATGGTTCCTCGGATCTTGACCTCTCGCAACCCTGGCAATCTCGAATTATCCTCTCGAAATCTTTTCTTAACACACTTATTACTTACGTAACATTGAACTGATGACGAAAGTTTTCTTCTCGTGGCATTAATAAGCCAATTAATCAATTTCGCAGAGTATTTAGGAGTATAAGTACATACTATTGGAATTACCGATATGGAGCGGAAATGGTGTCGTCATCGAGATTCCGCCGTGACGTCGGTGCACACACGTCTTGCTACACCACAAAACAATGACCTTGCCGTCAAACTTCATTTCAATTGCGCGAATACTGTTCGAACATGTTGCAAATCATTACGCGAAGATCAACTCTCATACAACGTGCATTCCAACCTGCAGTGTCCTCAACAATCATTGTTAGAAAGATGTCCGGTGCGCGTGTCCTTCCATGCATCAAGGCTCCTTTACATAACACTAACTCTACGAACTAGGAAGCAATGGAAAGCTCGCGGCTACGTCCCTATTTGATGTATCGCATCTGACAGCTGTGGTCACGGGCGGTGGTACCGGGATTGGGCTTATGATCGCCCAGGCTCTACAATCCAACGGTGCAAAGGTGTACATCACCGGCCGTCGTGCGGAAGTGCTAGAGCAGACGGCAAAGACGCACAGCACTGGACCTGGGCAGATCATTCCTCTCCCTGGCGACGTGAGCATCAAGGACGAGGCATTGCGAATCGCGAAAGAACTCGAAGCGAAGGAGCCGAAGGGATTGCATTTGCTGGTAAATAACGCTGGTGTGGCAAGGGACGACGAGACTAAATTCTGTATGTTTCCCTCGTGCGCTTGTTATTGAAGGAGGTGAAGGGCTGATATTGAAGCAGCATCGAAAGGCCAACCGGACATGAAGGATCCCAAGGCAATCTCGGAACATTTCTTGCAAACTAAAGAAGAGCAATGGGCTGAGACGCTACGCATCAATGTGACCGGAGCCTACTGGATGTCTATGGCGTTCTTGCCCCTCCTCGCCAAGGGTAATGAAGTCACGTCGGGCTATTCATCACAAATCGTGAACGTGTCATCCATCTCGGGTGCTATGAAAGGGACCAGCGCAGGTCAGCCCATCTACGCGACGTCGAAAGCGGCGTTCACGCACTTGAGTCGCATGTTAGCGACAACCTTCAAGGATGTCAACGTACGCGTCAACGCCATCGCCCCGGGTATCTTCCCAAGCGAAATGACTACGGGGGAGTCGGATTCTGCGAATAAGTCCGAGCTGAATATGAAGAGTAGCAATCCGGCGGGTCGTCCGGGAAGAGACGAGGATATGGCTGCTACCATTTTGTTCCTCGCTGGTCATGGAGGACTCTTCTATAACAGCCAAATTCTGTATCCCGATGGAGGTAAGCTTTGTCAACACGCGTAATGGCCATAGTTGCGAGATGACTCACTGTTTTTGCAGGTAACACCATTATCCAGCCTGCTATAGCCAATTAGGGCTCGCTATTGTACATGAATCACACGGTTGATTAGTGGTATACGGGCATCTGCTCCGAAATTATGAATTTCGCTCCGATGCCTTGGGGATGGGTGTTAGCTTCGAAGTATGGAATAGAAAGAACGCTCGGTCTAGCTAGGCACATATGATCGGAGATGAGCAATATGCGAGCCTCCGAGGAGCAGGAGAGATCAGAGACATACATGTCACGATAGAGACAGGAAGCAATTAGGTCTACGTGTAATGAAAATTCTGTAATGGCTATACATGACAGGGCACTCGACAGTGTCTTTGCCAGCTATAAAAACCTTCGTAATAAATGAAAAGAGAGATTAATCTGGGTTGTGTTGAAACCTCCAGGTTACTGAGACAAAACTATTAGTAGTGACAGTTGAACATTGCGAGATAAAAAGCTAAAGAAAAAGAAAAAAAATAGCGAAGAAGGCCGAGAAGTAAAGAAGAGTACACGATCTTGCTGGTGTCCTTGATCGTGACTAGGGATGAATATACTCTGGGGTAAAGTACCAGTCGTGCATACATATGTGGAAGTGTTGGGATGCAAGCCTCCAAAATTGGAGGTTCTGGCATCCGAAATTAGAGTCCGCCATGCCATATTTGCTCCATTAAGTGGAGATTTTTATATAATTTTTATCCTACGAAACTTGGGCAAAATCAATAATTAAAGTTATTACCGTAGCATTTATTATTTAATTAATATTTTAAATATTAAATTTAAAGAAATTCTATTAATATCTATATTTTTATATAATATTTTTTATAGCTAAAAAAAAGTAATATAATATAAACTATAATTATTAATAGAAATAAATAGTTATAACATAAAGTAAAGCAAAAAAAACGGACTATAACGGTTAATTTAAATAAAAACAGTAGTTTATAATCTTTTGGTTTAATATTATATAAATAAAAGCTGTAATATTTTTTAAAATATATTTAATATACTAATTAGGCAAACTTTATTCGACGTTTTTTAAAAATAGTTTTTTATAATAATAAAAAACTAACGAAGTTAATCAAAATTTAACATAAATTTTAACCTAATAAATATTTATTTAAAACTAAACTAAATTATTTTAAACTATAATTATTTTATTAAATTTTAGTATATAGTTTATAATAATATAGGTCAGAAAAAATATTTATTTATATTTGCTAAAATTTAAAAAATAATACCTACCAATAAAATTTGTATATTATATTCATATTTAATATTTAAACTTATTTATTAAATAAAAAAAAGGTCTAATTTTTTATAATTTTTTAAGCTTAATTATTAATTAGCTAGAAAAAATCTATAATATTTATTATCCTTTTATAAATTATTATAACTTTATATTTTTATAATAGTACAATAATTTTATAATCGAATATTCGAATTTCCTTATTAACTTGACGTTAAATACTTTTCAAATAGTCTTAGCTGCTTCGAAATTTGCTATATAAAATATTTAACTTAAAAATACGTTCATTCAACCCCTATTATAGGCATATTTACGGTACTTAACCTAAACCTCAAATATGTCTTAATGCCTAATTTAATCCTAAATAGTAATCTATTAAACATTTATAGGTAAAAAAAAGCTTTAACCTATTAAAACTAGTAATTATATAGCTATCTCGTTAATAAAACCGCATTATCTTCTTGTTCCAAAATACACAAGGCAATTAAGCAACGAGCTACACAGTTTTAATAAAAACACATATACAACTTATTAGTAGAATTAGCATCTTCGCCTATCCACCTCTAAACTTCTTTGCCCCTTTGCTTATACTCCAAATTGTGTAATTTTACAGTTAAATAACACATCAATTTAATCGATTTCACATCCTAAACCTCGGATTAAGGTACAAAAGGAAAAGGGAATAACTTAAATTACTCAAGTAGTTGTATCTGTCCCATATAAAGTCATAGGTTATTAGGGCCCAGTTTCAGGGGCAAAGACCAAATAATCGGCGGCCTCATCCCATGGACAGATTGTTGCAGCGAAGCCGCTAACTTTGCAAAACAGTTATTCCGTTACCCGACTCTGACTCATATCCCTTGTAAAAGAGACCAGTGGAACAGCCTCCTATTCGCGGTCATCCACAGTGACAGAATCGACCACGCAAGCTCCGCTTCCACAAAGTGCAATGCTGGCCAAATCAGATGGCCTCTGATCCAGGACCTCGAAAACGTCAAGTATCCTACCCCTGTCAACCTCACAGAGAAATCGTTTCAGGATTATCAACGCAAGGGACCTTTTGGAAAGTTACATAACATCGGCGTCCTGCTCAATAAGACTAGTCAGTTGGTTCAAGCTTTTCACGAGGCCCAGATACAAGTCTATCCCGAAAGACCGATACGGGAATAGGTTCATAACGGCCAAACTCGCTGGCAAAGTAATGAAGCCATGGCAGCGCGTGCTTTGTCCGAGCAAGCAGCCCTTATTCGAATGATGAACAATATCGAAGGGCTCTGGCAGCAGCAGGGGGCGAAGATGAGGGAGCGGCCCCCGATATTGAGCTGCCGTCTTACCCCCATGGATTGGCGCATCGTCGAAGCCATCCAGAAAGTTCTTTTGCCTTTCAAGATTGCCTCACTGCAATTACAGGGCAACGGCGACGTGGGTGATCGAGAGACCTGTGGTAGGTTTGATGAATACTTCCCTGTGATGGAGGACCTACTCGACCACCCGGAGAATTGCGTCAATGGGGAGTACATCGAGGAAAGGAAAGACCCCGCACCTGGAGAAGACACTCACATCGTCCACGACCTTTTCAAGGACTTGGACTGTGGCTCGCGGCATTTGCTGAAGGTTTTTATCCGACTGGGATGGTGGAAACTCCACGTGTATAATCCAAGATGGAGTCCCTTGCCTACGCTGCCGCCGTGATTCCACACCCTTGTCTCAAGGTAGACAGCTTGGATAGCCTTTAGTTTTCGATTCCATGCCGACAACGAGATGGATGGAAGAGTAACTACCTCGAACGTTTAAGGAAATGTTGGAGAGATAACTACAAGAAAAGGTGACTATGATCCCCCATAAACAACAGAACAGGATCGCTAGCTTTTAAAGTCCCCATGTATTAGACTCTCCGCTTTCAAACGCTGGTCGATCCCAGTTCTCCCACCTGGATAAGATGCGCCAGTTCCTTCAGAAACGCAAATCTTCAACTAGTACCGATACTTCTACAATGCCTTCCCAGCAGCCAGCGAAAAAGCGGCGGGGTATTCGAGGGGCAGTGGGTTGTACCACTCCTGAGAACGCCACTGTTGACGAGCTCGAGACATACCTCCAGGAACCACCTGTTTTCATCGACCAATATGCACGAGATCCTCTTGCGTGGTGGCGCGACATAGGGCAAAGGAGATTTCCACATTTATCCATTATGGCATCCGACTTCCTCTCGATCCCTTCATCAACAGCAGAGACTGAGCGTCAATTCAATAGCGCAGGAGATATGATATCCGTTAGAAGAACCCGACTTCGGCGTCATGTCGTCGGTGCTGCACAATGTATCAGATCATGGAGTAAGAAAGGGATCTATGAGCCGGGTTTACCTCTTTCGCTTCTTGATCGCCAGGATTGGGAGCAAGAGGCGGAGCAAATAGCTCAAATTCCTCATTCCAATTAGCTTCTCGCTAGTCTCGATCGAGAAAATCTCGCTCTCGATAGACTTGAAGCGTATCTCGCTATTCTCGATCTCGCTGGCAGTTCACTGGTCTTCAACTAGCCGAGAAAAACTCGCCGAGGCAATTTTGGCTTCTCGCTGGCTCGATTCCCAGCCCTGGAATATAGACCCCAACCCTGTTGGTTATAGCATTGGTAGTCTAGGAACATGTAGATATTTGATCAAGCCTGGCACCAATGTTAGTGCTGTTCCCGGTAAGGTTCATAGTTTTGTGTCAAATGCATAATATAACCGCTGACTCTCTAGGCATATTACCTCTCTAGTCACTAGGGATGGCATTAGAGTAATCGCCTTTTATAAATAAATGGTTGTAATTACAATATTATTAAAATATAGTGGTTAAACGAGCTTGGGAATTTTTAATCAAGTATAGAAAGGTCAGAAATTAATAAGACTCCAAGTTTTGAACAATTAATCAAGGTATTGCGGCTGCAAAGTTGTAAAAGGCGCGGTGTAACTTGCTATTATTCCTTGATTTATATGGGGTTGGAGTAACTTCGAAGTAAAAGGGAAAAGCTCCGAGGCATTCCCGTCCCTACTAGTCACAAGATATCACACAATTCCAAAATAGGTACCATGAAAGCAAATAGACAGTCTTAACATTTGTTCGAGGGTCGAGGAAAACCGGCATAGACGGGGAAAACCTCCACCAAGACCTATAATCAAGACTTCCACCATGAATCCTTATCCACCCAGCAAAGCACCATGATAGCTAGAACTACGGAAGAACCTCCACAGAGAAACCGGTCCATCCTCTTAGCGAAGCACAAATATGGCCAAGAGGTCCATGCGCCCTGGTCTGACTGGTAGAGCCATTGAAGCTTTCCAAGCGGCGTTTTTGGCAGATCAGACGTATTTGTTGGGATTATAGAGGATCGATGTAGAGTGCCTCAGGCTCCTCAGTGTTGTCTGAATGCGGAGACCTACGTCGCAGAGGATCGATGTAGAGTGCCTCAGGCTCCTCGGTGTTGTCTGAATGCGGAGACCTACGTCGCAGAGGATCGATATAGAGTGCCTCAGGCTCCTCGGTGTTGTCTGAATGCGGAGACCTACGTCGCAGAGGATCGATGTAGAGTGCCTCAGGCTCCTCGGTGTTGTCTGATGCTGGAGATCTCAGGTTCTTGATTGTGGGAGCTGCAGTGACGCCGAGCACCAAGGCAGTGAACGCTACGATGAATAAGTACTTCATCTTGGGAGGTTAAGCTCAAACAAATGTCTTTTTAAGTGGATTTGACTTGTAGAGATTATTTAATTGGAAGTGGATGTGAAGTGTGAAGTAATTGTTCAAGAATTCTGGATGTTCAAACAGACGAGGTGGGCATATATACAAATTCTTAGACATGTATATATGTCTACTTGTTAACTTAGCTCGCCCACCTCTGTCTTCACCAGCTCCTCGTTTCTTCAGATAGGCTCATTTCCGCTTTTGCTACTCAACGAATGGACTAGCGTGCCCTGACATCCATAGATTGTCATACCAGAGTCAGACAATAGCGGGACGCAGGTCAGAGGATTGATAGCCACGTCCCTGTCCCGCTCCTCAAACAAGGCAGTTAGATACCGAGTGTGCTTGATATCGCGCCTAATTTGCGGTGTAGACGTCCGGGGTACTCGGCCGACGGTAGGGCCTTTGGCCAACATACAAATAGCAAGTAATAAAAATACTACTACGTACCTAGATACTTCGTCAGATCTAACCGTAAACCGCCTGTGCCCCGGACTTGCGTCTAAAGGCACCGGCAAACGGTCCTCGTTTGCGGCCGTGGCGGTCTTTTTAACGGAGGTCCGAGGAGTGTTACACAATGCTCCACGGTGTACTGGCGCTAGACAGGGCTAAAAAGGATGTTTTAACAAGCTATGGCAGGGGTGATTTTGCTGGTGATTTATATTTAATCTTAAAATTATATAAAATAAATACTTGATTTATTTTTAAATCTTATATTTACGAATTTATATTAAATTTGTTTAATTCAATTTTTTTTATTATAATTTATTTTATAAAGTTTATTATATTAATATTTTAAATTATTATAATTATTATTTAATTTTTATTTTTATTTAATTTTTTGAAAAATGGTAAAAATAAAAAATTAATTTATAAATTAATAGCTTTTTTTTACATTATAACTTTTTATTAAATAATTATTATTATTTATATTATATAAAAAATAAGTTAAAAACGTTTTTTAGTTTTTTTTTAAAAAGAAAAAAAAATGTTAAATTAAATTATAAAGTCAAAAAATTAAAAATTAAATTACATAAATTAACTTTATTTTAAATTTTTTTTTTATTTTACAAAACAAAAAATGTTTTTAATTTATTTTTTCTATATAATATGTTTTTATATAATATAAAGGTTTGTTTAATATAGATAAATCTTTAATATTTATTTATAATAAGTAATAAATGCTTTGTTTTGTTTAAAAGTTTTAGTAAAAAATAAATATTTAAACTTATATTTATTTTATTTTATAAACTTTAAAACTGGCTTTTTTTTTTAAACTAATAGATTAATAGTATTTTTGTTTTTTTTTAAACCCTTGTATAAATATATATCGGCTGCTTTTTTATACTTTTAAATATAAATATAAATAAAATAATATAGTTAATATAAGTTGTATTTTTTATATTAATAGTAAATTTAATAATATTTAATTTATTACTACTATTAATATTATTATAATAGTTATAATTTATCGTTTTTTTACAATTATTAAAAATAATATATATCGTAAACAATATAAAAAACGTTTAACACTATTAACTATTATTATTATTATTATTATTATTATTATTATTATTTATATTTATAAGCTATAGAAAATAGCAATATTAATAGCAAAATATATAAAAAATCAATATATATATAATTTAATAGTTTTTAACAATTTTCGATTTTGTAACGTTTTTTAAATAAATAAAAAAATATATAAATCTTTTAAAAAATAACTTTTAATTAATATTAGTTTAAAGTTATTATAAAAAATCGGAATCGACAAAAAATTTACTATATCTTTTTAAATCGTAATATAAAACGCTATAATATATTTTATTGTTAAAGTGTTTTGTAAAAATAAAAACGCTATTTATATAGCTTTTTATAAAATGCTAAAATTTATATTAATACTAGCAAAATAGCAAATATATTCTATTGCTAATAATAATATTTATTTAAAAATAGCTAGTAATAGGAAGTTTTTTTCCTATTTTTAATATATAATAATTACTATTAATAAATTATATTTTAATATTAACATTAATAATAATAATATATATTATAAAACGTAGCAAAATTGCAAAAAAAAAAAGAATTTTACTAATATATTAATGATATATAATTTTAATAAACGATTTACATATATATTTGTAAACTAAAAAAGTTAGTTAATAATATAAAGGTTAGTTATTTTAGATAGGAAATATTTTTTTACTAATATTAAATTTAATATATTTTGAAAGCTATTAATATTATTTAAAAAAACTTACTATTATTTTTAAAAAATAGCAAAAAAAAAAAGTTAAAGTTTACTATTTATTAAAAATTATACAACTTTAAATATAGCTAATTACGTATAATAATTAAAAAAGCATTTAATAAATAAAAAACTATTTTTAAATATTTTAAAATTAGGCTTTATTTACGTTTTTTAATATATTTAAAATTAATTTATATAACGGCAAGGCTTTGTAATTTTATATTATAATATAATAATATTACAAAAAAGTACCATTTTGAACTAAACAAGGGTTTATAAGTAATTAATAATATTAAAAAAAAGTTATTAATATTATATATTAAAAAATCTAAAAGAATATAATATAGAAAATATAAAAAAGTTACTGTAAATATTTAAAAAATAAAAATATAAATAGATAAATTTATAAATGGCAAGTAAAAAAATTAAATTTAAAACGCTTTATTAATATTAATAAATTTAATATATATAAATAATATATATAAATAATAATATTATTTATTATTTATTATTATTTAAAATTAATATAAAATATTACTAAAATTAATAAATTTTCGAAATATTATAAATATATATTTTATTTTATAATAATAGTTACAAAATGTAGTAAACCCACTTTCGTAATGGTTTAAGGTTTACTAGTGTGCAGGAAATTCTTTATCGATAAATAAATAATAAAATAAAAAATTTAAGTTTATTTAATACCGCGCGCCTCGTAAATACTGTATTTATTTATTTTTCTTCTTTTAATTTAATATTAATTTATTAATTTTAATTATTAATTTATAATATTATTGCTTATATATACCTTATCGTAATAATATTAAGTTTTTTTTTAAAATAATACTAACGATAGTTTTATTTCTAGTTATATTATTTTTATTTATATATTAGATATTATATATAGCTTTATTTATATCGACCTATAGCTTATATATTATAAATACTTTATTTCTATATATCGCCGTTATATTAAAGCTTTACTTTTATTAATTTGTAGTATTACGTATTTTTTTAATATTAATTAGGTTTATTAAACCTATAAATATCAAAAAGTTGCTACTTCTATAAATATTAATCGGAATTATCTACTTTTATTATATATACATTTTTAAGCATTAATCGAAGTTATCTATTTTTATTTTAACATTAAAAAGTCGCCATCTTTATTTTATAGTATTAATTTAAAATCGCCGCTTTTAAAATCGATAAACCTAAGTTATTATAAAATATAATAATATATATTTATTATTACTATTATATTATGCTTTTTTTCGTATATAAATTAATACTTTTTATATTTATTTTTTTTATATATTATTACTATATTTAGTAAATATTTTATTATATAATAAATATAAACCTTTATTATTATATAAATTAAATATTTACGTTAAACTTTTATCGATAATTTTAATATATAAATAATTTAATTATACGTAGATTATATTATTAAAATTAATTGCTTTAATTAAATATTTCTCGTTATATAATAAACTTTTATTTTAACTATTACTATATATTGCTTATACCTTGTTTTTTTTAACCTTCTATTATTTACTAGCTAATTTAAATATAAAATATAGAAGCTTTTTTTAAAAACAAATTATATATTAACAATAACGCTTTCGGCAGTAATAAAACCTAATTTTTATATATATATAGCTGTTTCGATTCTAAAATATAGCTTATAATATACCTCTTTTTTACCAATTTTACTACTTTCGATTATACTACCTTTTTCGCTATTTTTAACCGCGTATACCACAATCCTAATAAATAGATCTATACTACAAAAAAACTCCGTACTTTCACTTTTAAAAACGGAAGCAATATACGCATATTTTTTATATTTTAAAAAAAAATCAATTAAAAAACAAATACTATAATATAACTAAAGGCTTTATATATCTAAAATCTTTACGCTATACTATTAAAAAAAATATAAACAAAATTAGATAATAAAAAATTACTACTTAATATTTATAATAAATTTATCTTACTACTACTATATTTTATAAACTATAAAGCTCTAAATGTTTCCGATATTAAATTTAAACTTTTTATATTTTAAAATAATACTATTATAAATTTTAATATTATTAATATTAATATAATTAACGTTTATATATTTAATATTATATATATAACTATACAATTAATTTAAACCTTTAAAAAATAATATATACTATTAACTATACTTATTAAACGCTTTATTTATTATTTAAATTACTAATATAAACGCTATAATAATATTACGTATTAAATTATTAAATATAATTTATTGCTATATAACGTTTATTTTTAAAAATATAGTAATATAACCTTTAACAATTCTAATAATAACTATATTAATAATTAATACTTATTAATAGCTACCAGCTTTTTATTTTATTTAATTTAACGCCTCTATTGAAAAATATTATTATCGATATATTTTAATTTTTATTACAAAAATAAAAGAATTAGGTTAATTTACGCTAATTCTGTTATTTTTAATAAATTCGCCAAAATCTAGCTTCTAAGAAAAAGAAGAAGTTACAAAATATAGTAGACCTACTTTCGTAATAGTTTAAAATTCACTAGTACGCAAGAAATTCCTTATTAATAAATAAATAGTAAGATAAAAAATTTAAGTTTATTTAGTGCCACGCGCCTCGCAAGCGTTGCATTTACTTACTTTTCTTCCTTTAACTTAATATTAATTTGTTAACCTCAGTTATTAACCTATAATACTATTGCCTACATACGCCCCATCGTGACAATAATTATAATAAAATCAATATTTTTATTAAAGCAAAAAAGTCGCTAAATTTAATATTTTTATTATTATTTCTATAATAATAATATTTTTGCCGTTACTTTCATAATTTATTATTTTTAAATTTTGTTATAAAATAATTAAATATAAAATTATTATTTTAGCATAAGCCTATTTTTTTATATATATTATTAACTGCTTTTTTAATATATATAATATTTAAATTATTTTAGATTTTTTATAACTATATATATTAATAATAATTATTTATTATTAAAAAAATTTCCTTTATACTATATAATTTTATTTATATAATAATAATAGTTATAATAATACGTTTCGAAAATTTCTTTTTAAATATATTTATTAACTTTTTTATAACTACATTAATTAAGTTATATATCGATTTTTTTTTTCAATTTTAAAAAACGTTATTGTTATATAATTTAGTTTTGTTTTAATTAATTCGCTATTAATAAAATTGCTTTTTTTTAGCACATTTTATATATAAAAGGTTAATATTTTGAAAATTATTTTAAAACTATTATTAACAATTTATAATAGTAATAATAAAAAATAACAAGTTATTAAAATTGTTATTTTTATTATTAAAAAGCTTTATTGCTTATATTTTTGTTACTTATATATTATTTATAATAATAATATTAAAGTTTATCGTTATTTTATTTATAACTTTTATTTTATAGATATTAAAAAATAGTATTTTTATTAATTTATAATATTTTAGCGCTATATAACGAAATTTTGTAATATTTAAATTATTTTGTTTTTATATAAATATTTCTATATATAAATTTAGTTGCTAAAATATTTATATAAAAATAATTTTTCTAAAATTTATCGTTACTAGTTACTATCTTTTGTTTTTTATTTTAATTTGCGCTATTTATTTTTTATAGCTAAAAAAAAACGTACTCTAATTGTTGTAAATATTCATATTTATTAACGACTTTTTTTTTATCAATATAAATAATAAATTAGTTACTTATTTTTTTACTAATATTAATAATTATTTTGTTTTTTAAATTATTTGCTGAAATATATTTATTTTGCGATTTTATAACTATTAATAATTTTAAAAAGCAATTAATTATCTCTTTTAACTATTATATATGTTAAGAATTATTAAATTTGTTATTTTGCAATTTTGTAAACGCTTGATTTTTTATAAGTTATTTTTATAACTAAAAAAATATAGCAATAAATACTGGTATATTTAAAAACGTAAATATTAATAATAATGCTATAATAAGCTTAAAAAATATAAATAATAGTAATAAAATAAATAAAAGCATTTTGAGTAAAATTAACAAAGTTATTGCTTTTTTGCCTTATTTTTTTATATTTAATAATTAACTTTTTATAGTTTTATTTAATTTATTAATTTAAATATTAATAATATTAAAATTATAGTAAAATTATATTTACTATAATAAACTAATAAAAAAATCAATATTTATTATAAATAATAGCTTATAATAATAAATAAAATAATATAAACGATATTTTATTATTTTAAATTATTTAAAATTATTAAATTTAGCAAGTTTTATATATTATAAAATTTTTAAATTAAAGTTTAAAAAGCTTATCAATGTTAATTTAAAAGAATAATAATAAATATAAGTTTTTTACTTTTAATAAAAAATTTGCAAATAAATAAAATAATTTAGCTTATATTTATTTATATAAATAGCATTAACTATAAGTAAAAGCAACTTATTAATATTAAATAAACCTTAAATAATAATAAATTAATTTTGTTCAAAAAAAAAAAAAACTTTTTTAATTTTTTTTTAAATATATTATAATTAAAAAAAAAAAAAAAATTTTTGTATAAATTTAAAATAATAAAAACTAATAAAATTATGAACCTCTAAGTTTTTTTATGTGTTTTTAATATTTTAATGTTTTTCGTAAGAAAAAAAGCGGCCCTTACAAGGGTGGCTCGTAGCCCCGGTGTTCAGCTTATTACCCAATTGTGACACTTCCATATTCACTTGTTGACTGCCGGTACCCCTTGTGGGGCTACCTCCTATACTCCATGTACCCCTGAGCGCGGTCATCTGAGAGGAACTGGGGCCCTCTAGGAGGCTGTACTTGGCGAACTGGGCAGCATGGGTCGGCCGCATGGGGTCGGCAGCGTGGGTCGGCCGCGTTGGTCGGCCGCATGGGTCGGCCGCATGGGTCGGCCGCATTGGTAAGCGCATTGGTGACGCCAGCACATTGGTCAGCATAATATGCTGCTGCAGCTATCTACAGGGTCACAGTCCAGACTGAATAGAATGGTGTAGCGGACCAAGTGATAGAACACAAAGACATGGACTAGCATACATTGGGCCGGGAGCTTGAGTTAGTTTTGAAGTACCTAAAAGGCGTTTCAAACGGAAACTCTACCTCTTTTTTCCGGCAGACTAGTCATTTTAGTCACCCATAGTTCTTCATCAACTGCAACATTGTTCAACTCTACTCCTCCAAGAATGCAAGCCGGAAACAACATCTTCACATCTCGAATAAGTGAAGACGATGTCGCAGATGAATCTGCTGCATTGGTAGAGGATTCTGGTGACAGCACTCGAGTCTTATTAAGACATGCTTCCTCGAAAAGGCACAACCTGTGGATATGGACAACATTTGTACTGGCATTCATACTCCTTTCAATTGAAATCAGGGATCTTATTCAGATCAAGCGAGATGTTTCTCTGGAGTATGACTATGAGGGAGGTTTTGACACAGATTGGTGTGAGTTGCCCTGGTCATCATCGTCTATCGACGTGACACCGATGTCGTGGTTAAATACTGACCAAATACGTATTTCTAGCTCCAACAAGAGATGTGATACGGACGAAAAGAGTCAAGTTCTACGGAGGCATTTTCTTTCATGAAAATAGAACGAGATACGTAACAACAAACCCAGACGAACCGGTCTACGTAGGCCCTCCGAGCCAAGAGATAGACGACGCATGGGAGGAACTTACATATCGTATGTCGCCCGAATCTGTATTATTAAGACGTTTTTCAAAGCAGCTAATTGCCGTCTATGTGAAGACGAAAGTATTGCTGTTACCCGTGAGGAAGCGAAGGAGGTCTCAGACCGATCTGAGTTTGACAAGTATCGGGGACACTACACGGTTGGGTACGTTTTTGGAGCTTTAATGTATTGAACGTTTATTAACACCAATCTAGGTTGAGCGTTATCCACAGTCTACATTGTCTAAATGCCTTCCGTATGTCTCAGGACAAGGAATATTATCGAGCTAAAGGGGAGCCAGAGATATGGTGGTCACGTTTACATATCGGTAGGCTGATGTTTCCGATTAAATATCGTGTTCTAACATCGGGCCCCAGACCATTGTATAAACCAACTACGCCAGGCTATCCAATGCCACAGCGATCTGACACCATTTCCTTGTGAGTAGCGTTTCGCGCCATTTCCCTCCACCTTTGGCAAATATATGACTTCAGAAAATGTCTCAGGAGCCTTTCTCGGGAGACATTATTACACATGGAAGAATCATTACTGACTGTTACTGTTTGCAGTGGTCCCAGCAGTACAAAACGCATCTCTAAAAGGATGGATCACGCCGGATTTCGATGTAGAGCATACGTGTAGAGATTTCTCAGCGATTCGTAAATGGAGTACTGAAAAGCACAACAGCGGGATACAGAAGGCAAAGGCGGCTACTTCCAAAGGAAGCCCGTGATAATGATGACCATTTCATAACTTTCATAGCATTGGGCGTCAATCAATCAATCAAACAACTTCCTTCCTTGCGTTTTGCTCATTTTCTTTTCCTGTTCATGTTTGCTCCCGGTGAGCCGGAGAAGATGCACGAAAGAGAATGTGCAAGAGGCAGCTCCCGTAATAAGAGGCCACATGCCACCACGGGGTTTTATTCACTCACCTTCTAAGACGGAATTCTAGCTGCAGCATCGCTGCATCGTATATCTGCCGGTAAAAAAGATCTCAGAGCAGCTCACGGAACAGTGGATGGGGGAGTGGTGATAGAAACAACAGTCATTATCAGGGCTGTAGTCATCAGGATAGGTAATCATGATGACTACAGAACTTCTGTCTGTCCGGAGGATAGTGTCATAATGCTATAATGGTCCAGAGAAGGATATAAAACTCATGGAGAAATGACCATAGAAAAGACAAGAGGGACCAGTTTCTCCAGCCATCCTTATTTCTAATAATTAAGAGTCTCATCGCTCGGAAGAGCTAGCTGAGTCTTCGGGAGTGGAGATTTAAGTCCTATACCCGGAAATAACCTTAAAACCGGCCGAACCAAGACACTACCCGTTCGAAACGAGAGAAGAGCAAAAATATTTTCTGGTTCTTTTCGAGTGAACTTCGACACAGCTGATCACTAGGCCAGCCAAATCCACGCTGTGACCTTGGCTGAGGGGGTGTGTTAGATATAAGCGTTATCAGAACTATTATTCTAACGAAATTGGTTTTTTTGGCTGAGGGGTTATTTCTAATAAGTGGGGGGCATCTTTCTGATGAAATCTTCCTCGGCTTGGTTTTCGTCTCAAAATTTATGATGTAATAGGACTTAGCACTTCACGCTGGACAACGTACCAAACAACGATGCAACTGTTGAATTTCTCGCCCAGGAATAGATAAAGATCAATTCTTATTGAGTTGTCACAAGCTTATGCATTCTTGGCACTTTGTGACCGAGGTTCCCTTGACTGCCGACACGATCGATTTGGATTTTCTAAGTCAAGCAACAAACACAAAATTATCCTCGTCAAACCTAATCGCGTGCTTCCAAACTACCTCTTTCAAAGCATTCCAATCCCGACAGAGGTGCTTCGATGCCCATGTGTCGGCTGTAATGCCTGCTCGAGCGCCTGCGGGCTTCAATGGCTCAAGAGTAAGGTCACCATGACACATAATAGCCTGCCGTATGTATTCCACGCAATGATCGATATGTCGGTATTCGTCGTAGGAAACATGTTCATTCTGCTCAGACAAAATCAAGACGTGTTTAATCCAGCCCTGGTTTTCTTCCTGTCAGCATATCACCCAAGGTCCAAGGACTCATCTGACTAGGAGCCATACCATGCAGTGAATCTGATGATGCATTGAGAGCGAAAAGCCTTGCTCATCAGTCTCCCAAGACTGATCTCGTGAGAATTCGCGCAAGGGTATACCAGTGGCTGGTATCCCGAGCTGCGATGACGGCTTTGCTTTTATCCAGGCTCCTGAAAAGTATAATAGTTATAGGCAATGTCACCGGCGGGGGTTATGTCTAGGAACAATGTGATAAAACTCACCGGGATGTATATCGTCCCATGGAGTCCAACTGACCCCGAACTCACGGCTGTGATTCCAATGTTTCCCATCCATAGGATCGGACTCCACGAAAGCCTTATTTTCCTCCCAAGTAACCACGCGATAGGGTACTGCAACATATTTCAGTGAGATTGAGCTTCTCCGAAACGAATTGAACTTACTGTCTCCAAATATCTCGTCAGACGGTAGTCTAAGTCTGGTACAACTGATGCTCGAAGTCCAAAATCGAAGACCAAACACCGCGAATATCAGGAAGAGCAGCCACATGAAATGGACAGCGAGAACTTGACGACATATTAGAAATCTCGCAGGCGAGTACCATCTACTTTGAGATGGCCTATAGGTTGCGAAGCTTTCGTTGCCAGACTCATCGCATACTGTTTCCTCATAATCCTCGTCTTTGACCCCCCCATATGGCTGGGTGCTGGGAGCCGAGGAATCAAATTTTTCCATTGGGGCAGAGATAGAAATTTGTGAAGAATAAAAAGCAATGGTAGTTGTTTAACTTTTCCCGAGAGGCTGAAGACACAAGTACTTAGTAGTCAACAAAGTAAGTACGGGTACGGAGAAGTATGCGTGAGGTTACATATGAGAATCAGCCCATGCTGATATATTCCTTCAGTCTCATTTTCGGTTTATCCTGGCCGCGTGTTTAGAATGACCTACCCCTATTGCCCATGCGATTGGACGACATCAAAGAGGCATCTGGATCTACAGTAGTAGTGGGTCTTGTTGGTAAGGAATTCTCCGTGTGCCTCAAGCCTGGAAACTCTGCACACTGATCCGCGCCAAAGTTGATTCTTAGAGCCGACTGCACACACTAAAACTCTCCCCACGATATCCAACCGCCATCCTGACAGAATATACAGAGTACACTGTACTTCCTCTTTTCTTACAAAGTATACATGCATCTGTATAGAAGAAAGAGAGCAAGGGGTTTCTCCTAGTCTGGGACTTGTAAAGACTATCTAAGCATAAGAAGCGGCCGCGCACCCACAGCGGCACAAACGCATACGTAGTACCGCATAGCCGTTGCGTAGAGTAGCGGTCTCCCGCGGAATGAATCCGCGGGGCCGCGTCGGCCGCATGCACCGCGTACGTCGTATAACGCAGAAACTGCCGAACCGACCTTGATCAATGCAATAGAGGGGCGGTGAGAATGTTCAACGCACGGAGTAAGCGAACTGGGCAGTATGGGTCGGCCGTAGTCTGTGTCGGCCGCATTGATGACGCCAGCGTATTGGTTCTAGACTATCTATACCGTACGGAGTATACGGCTCGATTAGGTCCTTCGAAGTTGTTTAGGCCCGGCGATCAAGGATTGGTGTAGGAAAAGAGCTGCGAGATCTTTTCGTTTCTGGAAACCTAGTATGCTGCATATCTATCCATGTTATGGGTACTTTCTACCTCCCTGTCCGAGTCCTTGCGCTAGGATTACTCTGTAATAAGGATGGCTTGTGGATAGCCCATGGGTACCCATAGGAACCCATGGCTTTCTGTGGGTGGTCTGCTCTGTGGGTGGGTTTTTTCCGGCCCGCCTATAGAAACCCATGGCGGCCCATGGGCTCAAAAAAACCCATGGGCTCAAAAAAACCCATGGGCTTCTAGGTTGTGGCCTATGGGTACCTATAGGTATTTTTCTTTTTTTAAACAAACGAAAAACGTATACTAATTAATATAATAATCGTTTTGGGGAAAAAATTAAAAAAAAAAATTGGGACTACCAAATCTGGGTTGCCAAGAAATCCATAGGCTCTATGGGTCAACCCACAACCTATAGAGCCCATTCAATTACCTAATGGGTTCTATGGGTTAAAACCTACAACCTACAGAGCCCATATCGACCCAATGGGCTTATGGGCTTTTTTCTATGGGTAGGTTGTGCCAACCTTACTCTGTAAGCTTACCAAGAATCACCGGATGACCACCATGTAATACAGAGGGGAACCTGGATTTAGGAGTGGTTCAAGTCCCTGTTCTCACAAGTTGAGGATTACCGATCCTTCGCAAATATCATGGTCGGACTTTGCTCCACAATAGATGGGCGTTCTCTAGCAATCAATGCGCAAAAGAGTGGGGCAGTTGCACCCAAGGTATCAAGGGGCATCACACGGTTGCTCTACTTTTCTCTAGGTAAGCAGTCATCTGCAAGGCCCGTGCGAAACCAACAACTCCATTCGTTACATCTTCTAAGTAAGCTGCAAGACCAACGAATTTACATTCTACGTGTCTTCATCTCCTCCTAGACTCTTTTTTCATGTCCATCTTGATCGTCCAAGTAACATAAAGTCTTTCCAAAGGGCCGTCATAACTTTCAAATGGATCTTTGGAACGGTATGAAGAGAAACCAGTACAACGTCCTTCCGGACAACGAATTCGCTTCTCCCAGCCGCAGTGTGAGTTGGTTCTCAGGGCCTCTGACGGTATCGAAGACTACATTGATCGCCCTCGTGATCTTGTCATCGTCTATTTTCTCAGGAATCAGTGGCTATATTGTGGGGAAAAATCCACCCTCAAGCGAGAGTCAAGAATTGGTTCAATGTAAGCTTAACATGCGCCTCTAACATTTTCCATTAACATTCACGTTGTGATAGTAAATACAGTCCCTGTTACTTTCGAGTATGAATTCAATTTCGCCGAAGCTCCTTCAGATCTCACAAGCCAACGCTGGGAATCCCTTTTTCCGTCAAGGGGGGGATTCTTTGAACACCCGGATGTCGGGGACAGTCCTGTTTCCTTTTCCGTCTTTCATCAACTGCACTGTCTAGTAAGATCCATAATTTTTGAATCCCAGTACTTGAACAAGATTTGTCTCTAAACGTATGATATCAGGATGGAATACGCTATGCATATTGGACCGCTCGCAATGGCAATTACTCAGGCGAAGAACATTCACATCATGCGGAGCATTCATCCGACATTCATGTGCGACATTGCTTAGAGTACATTCGGCAAAGTCTCATGTGCGTAGCTGATACTACGATTGAGCAGACTGTTGAAGCACCAGAGGGCGGTTCTGGTGTGCGAGGATTTGGCACAGAGCACACATGTAAAGATTACCAGCAATTAGTAGAATGGACTTCGCATTGGGAATCACAGAGGGGGGCCATCTAGTCAGTACCTGCTTAATTACTGATAAACATCATTTGCCTCTAAGCTCTGTCTTAGCAGGGAGGTCGATTTGTTGGTTGTTAAAACGAAGAGAAACATATTGGTAGGGAAAGCCAAGGAGTGTAGTGCAATATGCATATATTGATGCGGTGGTAGCAATGAAGATGAAAGGTTTCAGCCCGCAGATTGCTTACTTGTGGTGTGATACGTTTCTCACTCGCACCTCGCCTCGCAGCATGCATGTAGTTTGCTTCCGTAATCATTCGATCAACTACATAGTACCCTATTATTATACGGCTGCGGCAGCTATTTCTGTACTTTACCTGGTTTGGGCTTGAAATATATATTGTACATAGAAACGAGATTTTGGTACAAAATTATACCCGTGACAGTTTCCAAGGTACCAAATGAAATTTGGTAGGACCTCCTAGTTGTAAAATCTGTAATCATGTCTCCAATTACCCCCCGCATCCTGGGGTAGGTTTAAAAGCTTCGTAAAACTTGCGGGTGCAGGCTAACAGGGGGTCCAAGGTGACTTCTCCATGGTAATCAAGAGATTCTAGAGGTCCCAAAGTTCTTTAATTAACTTGATAGATTTACAGTATCCTATAAGAAGCTTACCTCTACATCGTCCCGTAAGGGAATCCTAAGAGCAAGGCTGTCTATTCATTCGTCTTATTGGACTACAGTTGTTTTATCCGGGATCAATCCGTACGGTAAGTGGCAGGTGCTCTCGTCTTGGCGGTTTCCCAAAGACACCCTTGTTCCCCGGCCGGTGGCCCACTTCTTCTTCCCCGCCGAGATGCTAAGTGTCTGAATGGCCGGCGCCCGCACAGGAGAGCCGGTAAGTGTAGGGGTGGCAAGTGCTGACATTACAGGCAAGATATTCATAGGGCACGGACCTTCAGCGTAGGCAACTCGTTCGGATAAGACGAGGCCTATCTCCCCCAACGCGTAAGTTCATATGCATCCTGGCCATTCCCTCTATTCGTACAGATTGCAGAGGTCAAGACAACATGTTCAAGAGAAAGTTCGCCTTTTCACGCCTTCCTACGGGCGAGGATGACCCATCTCCGACTCTGAGCTCTACAAAACGGATATGCATCTTCGGGTCCATTGTTGCTCTCTTGATTACGATCACGCTATTTATACTAGCCTTCTCATCATCAATATTCCCTCAATCATCGGCAAAGTGGTCATCATGCGGCGATAGCAAACAAACAGCGGAAGAGCGCGGCTGCTCGTTCGACCTGATATCCTTCGCATGGCAAACTCCCGAGTGTTACGACGCCGAGCTTGTTACCGAGTTTGCTTCATGGAACTGGTCGTTCTACACCGACGATCAATTGACCATCCCGGTACGGCAAGACCTCGCTATTCAAGGCGAGTTAACGGATCTGTACGTCTCTTGGCACTATCACACTGTTCACTGCACGTTCATATGGCGCCAAATGCATCGAGCATACGAAAAAGGATGGATTGATACGCACCTCCGAAATTATAATCACACCATGCACTGCCAGAATTCGTTTCTTATAGACGATGAAGAAGCGGCGAAGATGATCACTATGGCGAGACTCATCTATCCTGAATGTACCAGACCCGGACAGAAATATATGTAGTCATCAATATACTCATAATATATCACATTTTCAGGTATGTCGAGTGCGTCGATTTATGGGTGCCATCCCATTTGTATCGCATCCAAAGCCCCATCACACGTAATCTCCACGTACAGACGTGCCTCTCGCGCGTAGATTCCTGGCTCACCAGAACGAGCGAATTCAACTATGGTCTGCTCTTCCAGAAGCTAAACAAGCTCGTCGTAAGTGGGAGCATCAGCTTCTTCTGCTACGACTAGATCGTGTCCGAGGAATCCACAGCTGTGCTGCTGGGAACTTGCCAACGGAAAACGTAGACCTTGGTAGACTTTGGATCGACTCCCACTCAAGACAGAAGTATTTAATAAGTGACAACGTAATAAATAGAGATTATGGTTAACCCCAAACTTCCCGTAATGCCCCTTCGTGGCCCGTCTGAAGTCTTGCAATGGTCAAGTCTCTAGCGGCTTTGAGTGACTGACCAATCTTACTATTAACTGCACGTCGAAGAATATGGCACTAGGCAAATAACATAGCTAATGCTTATCACGCTTAAAAATGGCGATAGACCTATCTATCACCGTTGCCTACCGATAAGCTCAAGGTCGTCATCGCGCGCCTGAATAACTGAGAGTGATGGTTTCGGTTTCGGCATTACCAACCAGGCGGTGGAGATTTGCTATCGCGTACTTTGATCGTAGCGCCTTCGCCGTGTGATGGGTAAGCGATGCACGTCGCGGAGGGCGGTCATGGCATGGGTGCCGTGGTCAGCGGCCTAAGTGTGTTCCTCAAAGTTATCTACTATTCTTACCGGTGAACAAGGGGGCGGCGATGGTGAGTGTGATTGGCAGCGCCAATACGAATATGATTTTGGCGATCTTGAGTGACGAGTGAACACATCATGTCAGAAGCAAGGCTCGGCTTATTGCCCAGTCTAGACAAAAGATCCATTAAGAGGATTTTGGAGATTTGTAACGCAAGGTTAAAGGGGTATAAAAAAACGCTCCTCATATCTTTATGCTACTTTTGCAATAAATAAGGCTTACATAAACATAATTAATAATTTTAATTAATATAAAATAAAGTAGTTTTAATGGTTTTATATAATAAAAATAAAATTATATATATTAATAAAATATTTTAATTAATAAAATAAAATTGAATTTTTTTAAAAAAAATAAGTTAAGTTTTATTATATATAAATTAAATTAAAATTAAACTATTAAAAAAAAAATTTTTTATAAATGTAATAAATTGTATATATTATATAATATTTATATTAGTTATGACTAATGTATTTATAAAATTAAAATAAGTTTTAACATAAATTTTAATATTTTTGTTTTTTGCTTAAAATGCTGCGTGGCTTTTTAAGTTTTTTTTATAGTTATAAATTAAATAATATAAGCAGTTTTTTTTAAAAAAACAAACAATTAAAATGTAATTTAAAAAATTACATAATAATTTAAATGTATAAAATATAATTTAAAAAAGCCAATTATTAAAAATAATAAATAGCTTTTTAAAATCGTTCAATATTAATTTAAGAAGCTTTTTTATATTATATATAATATTTTTTATTATATAACTATTCTTTGTATTATATAAAAAAAGTTAAAAATCATTTTTTAAAATAAAAAATATAATTTAAATTAAAAATAATTAAAATGTGTGTTTTAAAATTTTAAGTTTAAGTTTAAATATAATTAGCTTATTAAGTCTTTATCACTTAAAATAAAAATTACGTAGTAATGTGGTTTTTTTCATGCAGATATTATCTCCGGCCAATTTGTATGTGTTTTGTATACAAAGTACCGCCGGGATTCTTCTTTTTAAAGCAGTTAACGTTGCGGTCAATAACTGTGCTGCTGTAGTTATGTTAAGACCCTGGCTCATGGACTCCGTTTCACCGCTTCATTGCAGTCGGCCGCTCGGGTGCAGTGGGGCGCTGGAGTGCAGCCAGTGACACAAATATGGAGTACAGGAAGCGATTACAAAATACAAGGGTAAATACAAGGGTCTGGATGGAGTAACTGTTCATGATCATTCATTATCAGCACTTGCGTCCTTGGCGCATCGCATCAGGCATCAGGCACTAATTGCTGACGAAGCTATGAGAACCCTGAAATCAGAGGCCTCATTGTATGTATCGGCGGGGATACGCCTTTAGGCTTAGACTTGGATGACATCCAAGCCAATCCTCCTCTAACCTACCCTACCCAAATAAAACACGTTATCCGCAACCATAGTTTTCCATATCGTTTCTGGTCAACTTTCCTTCTTCTCGAGTGCTTCGCACAAAGCCTTTGTCAATTCATAAAGATACCCCTCAAGATGAAATCTCTTTTGAACCTCTTGCCATCTCATAAAGCCACCAGAGACTCCAAATATGCAGAGTTACTTCAAGATGATCAGTCTAATGATGAAGAGCCTATCACCAATGACACCGGGTTATTAGTGTTATTACGGAGGCATCTCAAAACGATGTTGATGCTTTGGGCCATAATGCTCTGTTCCTCCCTGGCGGTTTTAGTCCTAATGTCTTTTGTATTTTTAAAGAATACTGTCCCTTCCAAGCCAGAGATGCCCACCTGGACCGCTTGTGGTCACACACCCGAAGAAGCCAAGAGCCAAGGATGCCTCTTTGAGCCGTTGATGAGTGCCTGGGTGCCAAAAGAATGCTCCTCGCAAGGTAAGTTCGGAGGTTCTTTCTTTCCTTGGCATGATCAGAAAGCCACACTGGTCCTCAAAGTGTCCCAAAAGAGTAAAAACTGACTCTAGATGTGCAAAAGAGGTCATCGACGAATTTTCCGAGGTCATGACGACCTTTCGATGGTTTAGGGACGATCAACTTGCGGAGCAGATTACAGACCCGTTCGAGATTCAGCAGATTCGTAGTGGGAACTACTCTAAGCTATACACCAACGGGGTCGGCCATCACATTCATTGTCTTTATACATGGCGGAAGCTCAGATTCGCTTTAGAGGCAAATTGGACGCTGATTGACGCCAGAACTTACCAGCTCACCCATTCTAAACACTGTGCTTTGGGTATCACCACTTCCTTGCAAAAACTGGCAGGTTTACTCCCGGAGGAACCTATACTCCTAAAGGGGCGCGTCAAGTACCCAATGATTTTTCATACCTGCACCCCTCTTCCTCATGTAAATATATAAAAGCAAGTATGTTTATATTTTAATTGATGTCTTTAGACATAAAATGATTTTTATTAATAATATGTAGCGTTTGCGGAGTGCTTTTAAATACTTGAGACACTGTGTATCATCTTCTTTTTCTCAACCCAACTTTTTAAAATTACAGTAGCCTAGACGTGTACACCATAATACATCTTCGACATAGTCATCCATCCCTTTACATATCCCTCACATGTGGTCCAATCACTCCATTGGGTACTCATTCAAATATCTCGTCAACATTTCTCAAGTCTACCATACGCTGCTCCTTCATAGCATATATGCCGAGGTGCTTTATGAGCCTTGTTCTCGGCCATTTCTGACCAACGTCGATGTTTGCGCTCTTACAAGCAGTGCGTAGTAAACAACCAACGTGACGATCTTTTCTTCAACTGACCATATACAGTAACAATACCATCTCAATCTCTTTTCGCGTTGTTTGGCCACACGTATTTCTGTTGGTGCGTTGGCGATGCATCCGTTTACCAAGGATCATGTATGGGCCCAACTTTCTCTGTCAAGATGTCGAGCAAAGGGGTATTGTTGTTGCTCCAGCTTTCAGATGTATGCCCTTGATCCTAATCGCCCCGATGAGGATGGGATCAAGCCACTCTCTGTTGGCCCGCGCTACGCAGATCATATAGTTGAACTCTTTTTCCCTGATTTAACTCCTTCTTTCCCATTCCTAGGCAAGCAAGCACGAGAGGGCTGTCCATTTTCCAGCTTTCTACGCAGCACTTTGCTTGCTGAATGCAGCTTACAAGACACACACATTCTTAAAGCTGAGAAGGCCGTAGAGATTCGCTTACCTGGATCCTGGCCTCATTTCGAGGACAAAGGCACGATTTTTGAACGATACAAAAGCAAGAGCAGGTTCAAGATCAGAGTCTTGATCCATGAACCTGGTTCAGAACAAATACACCTAGCTTTCAAATTTGCTTTTAAATTCTCCTCTGGTATCTATCCAACCGATAGTACTGAGAGAGTACAAACAATCACGAATTGGCCGACAGCACCAGAGTTCAGTGTCCAGCAAGTAGCACCACTTGCAGACGCTAACATCGATAATGTTATGCGATGGCTCCGTGACTGCGACGTTAATCACTCAGCCTGTCATACCCTATCGCCAGAATTTACTCCGTCACGCCTTCTGAAAGTAAACAGTGACACCATCCGTCTTATAAGCGATAGACAGGATAAGTGTCGCTACCTAGCTCTGAGCTACTGTTGGGGCAGAGTTAAAGACGACCAGAAAGGTTTTCTAACGACTAAGGAAAACATACGCAGGAGGAAATCTGGCTTCAACATCCAAGAGCTCCCCAGCACCATTCAGGATGCAATTCAGACTGCAAGGCGCTTGCAACTGGAGTACATCTGGATTGATGCGATCTGCATCATTCAAGACGACATAGAGGACTGGAAAAGGGAAGCGTCTCAAATGGGGGACATTTATCGGCATGCTTATCTCACGCTTGCTGCGACAAACTCGAGCTCGTCATTTGACGGATTTCTCAAGGATCGCCAGCCATCTGTAAACGCAAGCCAGGGATTCGTTTTTCGAGAATTTCAGTCGAGTCCATCTGGGCATTCGGTGAAAGCTATAGGGACAGTTTACTTTCGTTACCCCGTCGAAACGAAGCCGTCGGGCCACCTTTCAAAGTGTGAATGGGATCGCAGGGGGTGGACCTTGCAAGAACGGCTGTTGTCATCTCGTATCCTGTTCTTTTCGAAGGACGTGATTCATTGGGAATGTCCGACAACGCAAGGTATTGAAGATCCGGCTTACAAGCTTCCACCGCGCATATCCTACTCGACTTTGCTGTCACAGTCTCAATCCCTCACCGAGGACCAGCAGGTGGCTAAGAAACAACATTACTACGCCAGCTGGTACGAGATCGTAGAGCTTTTCTCTTCAAGACGAATCACGGTGCCTAGTGATAAGCTCCCTGCAGTAAGCGGTCTTGCAGCGACATATCAAACCTTGATAAACGACAGGTACATATTTGGTCTTTGGAGATCAGATCTCCACCGGGGTTTGCTCTGGCGCACAACCGGCCTCTGGAAGACCCCTGCCTACGGTTATCGAGCTCCGACTTGGTCGTGGGCGTGCAAAGATGGGCCTTTGTCATGGCATGAAACGACTTCTGCAACGGAGTGGAAGTCTCTAATCCAAGTCTTAGATATACTGTCCGCTCGCTCTGGATGTACAGAATGTTGGTTTCCATACGGAACTAAGTTAGAAATTTCTGCGCCGATTGCACCATTAAAGGATGTTCTACAGTCATTCTTAAGCAGTGGAGATGACCTCGACTCCCGGAAGTACGATCCCTGGAACGATCTTGATACATGGAATGATCTCGGGACATGGGATCCATTCGATGAACTAGGTAGCTTTGTCGTGGACACGAAAGGCGATGAGCCACTAGAGCTACCAGATTTATACATGATGCTTGTCGCGGTCGCGGAGTCAAGTGTTGTCCAGGCTCTCATCCTCCAACCTACGGGCAAATGCGGATGCTACAGACGGGTAGCCTGGTTCATATCCCAAGAGGACGAATACCTTGATTTTCTTCCCTGTTTCCAGGGCTTTTTCCTCACTCGGAAAAGTTTTCTCGAGTAGGATTGATTGAAATAATGTCTTCGGGTTGGGCTCCCTGCGAATTGAGGAGAGTCATGTTTCAGCCTAGTGACAGGCTTGTAAAGGAGTGAGGTTCCAGGCGCCTGGGACGGTCAAGTGGTGACTCAGGTCGCGAGATATTGCGGCATAAACGCTTTGCCGCACTCCCTGATGCCGTCAAACCCGGCCCTGCTAGCACGTTGCTGAGGTAGCGTAGTATATTACCAATATCTTCCAATCCTACCTACAGTTTCAGTATCTGACTATTGTATGAACCATACAGCTGGAGACACTCTCTCTCATGTACGTAAGCCTCTGTTCCCGTGGACCCCTTTAGCTGCAATATCTATAGCCTTGTGCATACTCTGGGCGCTAAAGACTTGGTAACATGTAAATAAAGGTGTTCGTGATACTAGATTGGGAGATGTCGATCGGAGATGAGGCCAAATCACGTTGTTGCGTAAAAGCCATTGGAATGTCCACCATGAAGCCTCGTCAAGAGACATATTACTATTATTGTGTACGAAAGCATTTGGTGATTCTTTTGGCACTGCTAATCTTTCAGCAGCGTCCCGGACTGGAAATGACTAGTTACGTCAGTTTCGTACTATATTATACTTGTCACGGTGCCAAATATAAAATTGTTATCACCGACCCTTGGTGATATCGGCGTCGATTTTTACCGTTATAGTTATAAGCTTGGACCGTTCTTAGCTTCGTCAGCTTAATAGTAATTAGTTCGATTATATTAGTAACTGAAAAATCGCGTACCTATGACTACGATTTGATTATGGAGTGGAGCAAACCTACGAAAATTTTAGGACCTTGAGTCGAATGTTCCGAAGGCTAGATACATCGTGTGTAGAGAACTAGGCATGTAGAACGTTTTGTTGAATCTAGATGCACGAGCGAGGAGACAGACAGTTGTGGTAGCTTTTGTTATCCAACGATTTGGAAGGTATGTAGCGGTGCTAAGTATGATACCGTTATTACAGACCTTCGGTGATATCGGTGTCGATTTTTACCATGACAATAATTTATAGATAGTAGAGATTGTATTACTTTATTGTCTACTATGATCTAATGTAAGTTCTATGTAACCTATTCCTTGAAACCAAGATGTCTCTTAATTGTTGTAACGGCAGTAGGAGGTAGGGCCTGATTACCTTTGAAAGGCCCGCAGAGCTATCTTTGAAAAGGTGGGCATGATAGAATGGGACTTTATAGCATAACAATCATTTAGAACAATACGGCCAATGGGGAAGAACGATCATAGAAGCCATGTCTGGAAAACTCGAATCAGAGGGATTTCTCAAATTAGCTATAACAAACGAAGGTCGGGCATCGAGTGATGACAAAATGACGATTGCGAAAAAAAAAAACATGGCTATGAAACTAGGGAAAAAAAAAAAAAAAAAAAAAAAGAACAGGGGGAAATGCGGAAGGAAATAAAGTGAACGAGAGTCGAGGATTTGTCGTAATGAAATTTGACATCAGAGGAAAGGGGGGAGCAAAAACAAACAAAACCTAGCAGCATAAAACTGCAACTGAAAGGTTAAGAAACTTCTGGATAGATGTCAAAGATGCAAAGATAAGATGAACGCAGACATTCTCCAGACAGGCAGGCGGAGCTGGAAGTAAGAGTGGGATGATGGGAGAAATGTGACGAGACGTGACGGCAGCACCTCTTGGCAATTTCAAGGCGTGTGGTACCAACTTCATCAGGCCCGGCACTCCACATACCCCAATCCAGCAAACCTCCACAGAAAGTGTTTCACGCACATTCAACCAACGACCCGTGTCATGCTCGCACGCATCATCTACACCCTCACTGGCCTCCATAGCCCCCATATCCTCCATAGCTCCCGTATCCTCCTTGGCCTTGGTAATACCCTCCCTGGTTTTCATGGCTCCCATCATTTCCGCGGCCTTCCTCGTCTCCATGACGCCTTTCTTTTCCATCGCCTCGTTGAGCTCGACGTCTTCTGCTACTAGCAGGTCGGAGATTATAGAAGGCTTGGGTATCTGGTGATTGGTCAGCTCTGTCATACGTTACCCAAGCAAGGGGCATGCGTATGTGTGACTCTGCAGGTCAGTGGCACAAGGGTGATTTTGCCTTACCAGATGGTTTACTACTGGAACTAGCTTCAGTGCTTTGTTGGCGCTGTCTGTGATGTTCTCCAAGATACCAGCCTTGATCGGCAAGATACTGTTGATCATCTGCTGGGAGTTGTTTGAAAAGTTCGTCACAGTTTACACAATTTCGAGTGTCCAAGTTCATCGGAGATGCGCCGCAAGAGAAGCAAGTGAATTGCTTAGTGCTCATCCGCCATTGCTCTTTACTGTGGGTGACAACCCCATCCTTAATTTCATGAAAGCTGTGGGATGGACTAGCCGACGGACAATTTAAATCCCTGCAGTATACCCTTGGGTTCGACATTTTTCGGGGTTGATACTCTAAGCCGTAAGGCCTATTGTTGTGGCACAAACGTGGAAACTAGCCAGGAATGTTACCGACTAAATAGGTTGTGGAAAACTTGTGTGCATTCGCAAATTAGCACATACGTCCTATCTGATTGAAGCAGATCAATCAACGTTAATGTGGTGTAATGTCAGGGAGACACCCCACTTACTCTTTTCCCTAATCCTTTCCTGATGATTTGTTGCTTATCTTGTGCAGTGGTATTAGTAGCGATAGATTCACAGTCGTGATTGATGCACTGGAGAGATTGATATCAGACTAATGGTTGAGCAAGTATTCTAGAGGCCGCAAATATCTAAGAATACATATACCACATGAAAGTCTTTGAACAGTCTTTCTTCTACCTCCTTCTACGCGAACCAACGAAACGAGAAGAGAAAAAAGAAACCAGTAACCAACAGACCCGGGTCCCAACATTTTCTGTTCGTATGACCAGAGCCCAACCATGAACAAAGATCAAGAACAAAATAAAGCGACGGCATGTTAACGAGATCACCAGCTGAACCATTACTGCCAACACGATAGTTCAATATCCTTTTAATCCTGGCCTACAGTTCTTTGATCTCCATCCGTAGTACATGCCAAACCTATCATAGGTTTCACCAACCCCAAGAATGCTCCTAGTAGTGAGGTCCAACTAAAATAAATACTGTGTGACTGCTATTGCACGATTTTGGTGGGATCTAGAATGTGACTTGTGTGTCATTGCTCAAGACTTGGAGAATGTTAAATGTATGATCACCGATAAAGCCACGCCATCAACGGGACGAGGAATGCACAGATGGATGTTTGCAATGTCTGTCTCTTCCATCATTATTATTTTACTGCTTCGTGCTTCACCGTATACTTTACAAAGTCTATCAACAGCATTCCAGTCTTCGTCAAAATGGGTGCCTCCGGAGCAAAATTGCCGCCCCTGATCTTAGAGGAATGGAAGGCAAGAGGAAGTCGCACAAGATTTCTGGCACGCCATTTGATGTCACCTAGCAAGAGGTTCACCTGATAGGAAACTCTTTGATGGCTGCCAAATTAATGTTGTACAAGAAGGGGTATAGAAGAAAAACCACCCTAACAGGCTGTGTGTCCATGGTGTCAGATGCGTAAATACCAACATTTTTCGTTGGATACAGGTAAAGTTCCCCTTGTACCCATGTGCATCAGACAGTGGTTCACGAAACGGGACATCTCAAGCCCCACCATTTCCTACTCTGTTTCCACATCTCCCCGCTCTCTCCATCCACCAGCATTCTCCATTTGTTTAGAAACCACTGTTATGAACCTGGTGTCAGCGAGCCTCACTCCTCTTTCATTTTTTCCCCTCTTCCCTCCAAGAACAAAGCTAGAAGAAATAATGAACGTGAATCAGGGAAAAGAGCAGTATTATGAGTCCCGGATACCATCATCCGGGAGATCAAGATACCACACCGCGAAACGAAAGAAGAGGATACCAAGCTTAGGTATACTCACAGGACTAGCCTCCCAACACCGCATATCCCAAGGCCTAGGGGGCCCATCGACACTGCGCCAACACATTAACCCCGCATGCACCCAAACATCCTTCTTAAACTCCAGTTCATTAAAAACATTTGGCATCGTCGCCGAAAGCACCACAAGTCTCGCCCTCAGCGCCGGGTAGGGCAGTAAGTCCAAATAAGGATGATGCGGATAGAGGATCTGCGGCAGGGTCGGCCGTAGGTGTACGGGGATGTCGGGGGATAGGGAGTTGGCGTGGGTTAAGAGGAGTTTTGGGTCATCTGAGTGTGTTATATTGGGATTGTAGAACGGTGAGATGTAGTCCGGTGTCATTAGGCGGTGCAGGTCGAGACCTAGGCTTAGGGCGTTGTTCGTCATGGCTGTGAAGAGGGTTACTGGGGCGAATTGGAGGTGCGTGAAAAAAGGGCTTGGAAGGGAGGGGACTAGTGAGGTGGTGTTTGATATTGTTGTTGGCATGTTGTAAACCACGGCGGTTGTGCTGTCCTCGATGCGATTGTTGATATCATCGGCGCTTGAGTCTATAGGTAATGGCGCTGGCCCAGGGGTGAGAATATGTACGGGAATATGAAGGCAGTGTGAAGATGATTGGTTACTCATTTCCGAGATACTAGAGTTAAAGTCTGATATGTCAGGGATTGAGAGCTGTGAGGTAGGGTTGAAGGTTATGAGCGAGGGAATCTGTAATTGAGCATCATCTGTTTGAGTAGTCTCGCTTAGTAAATCAATAGATGATACAAAATTTTGTTCCGGACCTTGGCAAGTCGACAAGCCGACTTGCTTATTTTCAGGAGACGGTGCCGGATACGGTCGAAGCTCCCTTATACAGAGGAGCTCTCTAGCTTGCTTCATTCTCTGGGCTTTCTGCAGCCTATCTTCTTTCCTCCTTTCACCTTCAGTTATCTGTCAGTAAGGATCAAAATTCAAAGACCATACCAGGGGGAAGTGCTTACGAAATGCTTTCTGTGCAACACGGTTCTGCTCTTTCCGAGCCGATGTTATAACCCTTTTTTGGGGTTGACGCGCCGGAGTGGCACGGGTCATAAACATCGTAGATTGGTCCATTTTCAGAAGCAAACATATAAATAAGATTCGGGTCAAGCAGCTTGCAGATTTTTAGAGTAAGTAAATGTTCAGATCCGACAACTTTGAGTCTCGGATGAAATGAAGTTGGATTTCCCGACGCTATGGACATCAACCGGGATGATGGATCCACCGAATCCAATCAGTAGTGTTGGCTTACTGCTTTTTGACCAATAGAACAATACGCTTTGAACCCCTGTTCTCGACTATCTAACAAGCCCATCCCCGGATTTACGCATCCTCATTGGTCGGAATATCGTAATATCTAGGACTCGAGTATGTGAAGGCATTTCATTCGTCTTTTCCAGAAATGATGTTCGAACAGCATGGCGCGACAGGCTTCGATGTTGGAGACTAAACCAGTTATGCGAAAGTTCGCGTATCATCCAAGGATCGGAGAGTCTGGATATAAAAGGGGGCGAAAGTCTCTCACCCAATCGAGCAGACTAGTCTACAACTACTTCATATAATTCACATCAAAGTCTTCGGCATATTTTGGCTTGTTACCAACGAGTACCGCAGCTCGACAAATTTCGCATCAAACCCAACAAACAAAAATGTCCTCCCCCACGAAAACCATCGTCATATTCGGCGCCACAGGCCGACAAGGAGGCGGCGTAGCCCGCACCTTTCTCTCTCTACCTAGCTGGCACGTTCGGTGTATAACGCGTAAACCGACATCCGAAAAAGCCCTCGCACTCTCCTCCCTCGGAGCAGAAATGATCCAAGCCGACATGTCAATCCCCTCCACCCTGCCCCCCGCACTCGCCGGCGCCCACGCCATCTTCCTCAACACGGATTTCTGGGAGACCTGGCGCCCCTTGATGGCAGAGGGTAAGACGGACCCGGTTGAAGTCAGCAAGACGGCGTACGAGCGGGAGGTGGAGAATGGGAAGAATGTAACAGATGCTGCGGAGGAGAGCGAGCCGTTGGAGAGGTTTGTTTATTCGGCGCTTCCGTCTTTGAAGTCCTTCAGTGGTGCAGATGGAAAGGGGAAGGAGTCCCGGTCATACCATCCCGAGGCCAAAGCGGCGATTGTGAGGTATATTGAGGAAGAAAAGCCCGCCCTCGCGAAGAAACTATCCCTTCTCTATGCTGGCGCTTACCCCGACAACGCCCTCCTCGCCCCGAAGCTCGACCCCCGCGTGGGCAAACACGTCGCCGGCTCCCCCTGTGCGCCAACCGTGAAGATGAACGTCCTCGACCCGTCCACCGCAACGGGTCCTTTTGTCCGATGCCTGATTGAAGACGAAGAGCCCGGCGTCAAGTTGTTGGCGTACAACGACGAGAGCTACCTCAGTCTCGAAGGGTTCGTGAATGTCTGGTCGGAAGTCACGGGTAAGGAAGCCGTGTATATGAGGCTACCCGCCGACATGATGCGTCAGATGATGGGTATTTCGTGGGAGCATCTGGATGCTTTGACGTATACCCCGGACAACGGATATGATGCACTCGAGGGCGTGGGACTGATTAGGCCGCATGAGCTGAAGAAGCCGCCGAAGACGCAGAGTTGGGCTGATTGGTTGAGGGAGAAGGAAGGAAAATAGATCTCGGTGGGCTCCTTGTATGAAGGGTATTTTGTCTACCTGCGGATGATGAAAGTGGGAGCGACAGACGGATCAGCGACAATTGAGTGCGAGCACTTTTGCAGATTTGACAGGATCATGTCATGGTCAACAGATTTTTTTCACTTTACTTTTATTTCAGAGAAAAGAAGAAGAAAAAAAAAAAAAAAGGCTCACAGTAAGAAGAAGTATTTGAACTATAAAACATTTCAGGGAATTTTTAGAACGAGAAAAAACAAAAATGGAGTTTCCAAGCCTGGCACATCTGGAAAGGGACTCGGAAGAGCACGGGCATGCTCTAACGGGCACGCTTACAACAGACGCTCCCCTGCCGATTAAACATTTCGACCTGAGTATGGGGGTGTATGCTTTGTTATCTATTATTATGAGACCACTCACTGCTCAATACGGTTTGTTTATGCCTGCTCAATTGAGCTACTTGGGTTGGTTGTATCTCTAGCTTTTCCTCTGGTATGCTGGACTGATTGATAGTTTGCATTGCTTGGGTGATGTCAGTCTTACCATTATAATGGCTAATCTAGCCGAGTGTCTGCTTGTATTATAGTTATAATATATGCAAGCTCATAATACCGTTTTCAGTTCAGCTATCCCAATGTTTATCCTCCCTGGTTCTTCAACTCTGTTCTTTCCAATCCATGATAGCTATTTCTCAATCTCTAGCCGTGCTAGTGCCGCATGCACCCACCCTCTAGGTAGGAGGTCAGGGTCACTCACTTCACCTCAAAGCCCCATAATCCCCTGGCCCTGATCGTCATCCTCATCACCGCTAATCTCTTCCTCGTCTTGCTGCTTGAAAACGACCTTCTCACAAAGCTGCAGACACTTCCTAACCGGCAGTCCCACCACGTTATCGACACCACCCTCAATCTTTTCCACAAGGACACTACCTCCGATCCCTTGCACAGCATAACCGCCCGCTTTATCCACGCCCTCGCGCGTCCGCACGTAAGCGTCAATGACGTCGTCCGGTAATCCGTCTATCGCGCGAGCAAATGTGACTTTGGTTTCTTCGGTATGTGTTGCGAGCGCGTAGCCGGGAAACGAGGCGTCCGCTTTGGGTGCGACGCAGCAGATCGCCGTGAGGACCCGATGGGTGCGGGTATCCCGGAGGTGCCGGAGCATGCGCTTGTGGGCGGCTTCGGAGGGGGGTTTCTCGAGGATCACGCCGTCGCGGGTTACGATGACCGTGTCGGCTGCGATGACCAAATCGGGATCTTTACTCTTCCGATTCTTGAATTGTCCATTTGCATTTGTCCCCTCCTTTGTTTCATCACTGGAGTCGTCATCGTTCGCTAAGCCGGCTTCCGAGGCTATCCGGATTGCTTCGGTGTAGACGTCTAGTGCTTTCTGTTGCGCTGTGGCGAGCACGTATTCGAAGGCGCCTAGTTGGTCTTTGGGGAGGTTCTCGGGTTTCGTGGAGGGGATGATCTCGAGGTTTGTCAGGCCTATTTGGCCGAGTAAGGCACGGCGGCGGGGGGAGGCGGAGGCGAGAATTACGCGGTGCGTTTTCATGTATTGTACGATGGGTAGGTCAAGGGGGGCTATGGGTGGGGGACGTCGGCCTTGTGGTGGTGGAGCTGGGCGGATGGGGAGAGTGCTGCTGTTGCTGCTGTGTTCTCTTGCCGAGGTGTCGTAGTCTGGCGGTGGTTCTTTCGGGATGTCACCCGAGGCTGGGGGTGGTGATTTGTCCATGTTGGATAGAGTATCTAGGGAAGGGAAGGATTGCGAGAAGAGAATTGTGGTGTGAATTGAGCTAAATATCTTTCTCCCCCCCCCCTTAGATAATTTGACGTTGACGTTGGGCTGTTTCGGAACCGCGAGCCTGGATCAAAGTCGAATTTGAAATTCCGATGATTAAGTCAGGGGGTGGGATGTTCGGAAATTTTTATTACGAGGTACAAACAAGACTTTGGTTCCTGAACACAGATGCAACGTGGGGTTGGTTGTCTTGAAGTGCGGGAGGGGAACGCCCCATCAATAAAGCTTATTTCATCGACAGCAATTGCAATTCTTTCCGGTTAGCCGGTCCGGACATAGTTGATTGATTGAATGAATTTATCTCTGAGGTGTCCCTTGCCTCTTTTTCTGTTCAATCCCCGCCGCCCGATCCCACTGAGGCGGGCCCGAGTCCCAACTCGAAGAAGTATTACATAATCTCTCTCCATCAACTTGACCCACACCACCTGACAGTTCGGACGGTGGAGAACTTTTTAGCTCAGTGCTTTCTTGTGTCTGTCACATGCTGACGAAAGCACATGCACGTCGCAATTCACATTCAATTGACCCGGCTGGATGAACAATTGCCGACAAAGATGGGAATATGAAGCCAAATGCGCATGGTATAGAGACAGCATCAAGAAGTAGAGAGGCAGAGACCCCTCAGTTACCGCGCCATGTGAACACCGAGCGCCAATTCTCTCCCTTTCCTTCTTCTCTCTTTCTCTAGTTCGACGATCCTCCACCATCATACTGGACATACTATACCGACCTAAACTTATACATATACCTATACATCCGATACCTATGCAGTGAGATATACGACAATCATAATGTCTTCATCCGGCTCATCACCGCCCGGCAACAACAGGGCGCCCAAAGTCGACGAGAAAACCCGTCTCACCGAAGAAGAGAAGAAGCTGAATCACATCGCATCAGGTTTGTAACTTCACCCTATTCTTACTCTCCCCTTCGCACTCATCCTTTTCCCCTCGCCATTACACAATTAACACGTCTTATCACAGAGCACAAAAGAAGAGAAGCAATCCGCGCAGGCTTCGACCGTCTCTGCGAGATCGTCCCGGGCTTAGAAGGCCAAGGTCGCTCAGAGGGCCACGTGCTCAGGCAGACTATCATCTTCATAGAGGAGCAACTCAACACCCGGCGGGAACTCATTGCGCAGGCTCGGGCGAAGGGGATACAGCCTACGGAGGCGGATTTGCAGTAAGCATAACGCAATTGGACCCAATGCGTGGATGGATTGAGTGTGCTGACTTCAAAGTAGGTACATGCGCGTGTTAGAGAAGCTAGAGGCCCGCGCGCGGGATCAATCGATGAACCCCCCGGAGCCGAAGGGAAAAGGGAAAAAAATTGCTAAGCATCAACACCAACATGACGGAAACGGAGAATGAGATGTATAGAATATCTCAATGATATGTTGACGGAGAAGTAGGAGACAGGTTGCATCGACTCAAAAAGGGAGGAATGAAAAGTACTGTATTTAGTACGTGTGATGATAATGGCACAGCAATGGCGAATTAGGAATCGATTCTATTCTATATACTATTTCATGACATTCCTCTTTTACAGCCTCTTTTATACATGTTTTACATTTCATGTTACAGCTATTCTCACATTTCACAGGTATCGATCTACCTTATCCTTCAGAATATCAAGCAACTCCCCAGGAGCCATAGTGGTCCAGGTAGTTTTCTTCATCTTCTTCAAAGGCGTAACCATAGCATCAACACCAGGATCAGCACCGCCGTTTTCCAAAACCGACGCATCAACAGCAATGCCCTTCTCGGCAGCCTCTCTCGGGCCCACCGTAACAACAACTCCGTACCCCTTCGCCCTCGCCTTGGCGATTTTCTTCTGGATATTTTGGCTGCTCTCATCTATATCGACAGAGAACTGCGTCGGGTTCGCGAGCGGAGCGTTTTCCGACAACGGAACTCCTAAGTTAGTGCTCTTACCCAGAAGGATAGCCTGTGCTGCTCGAGCGTGTTCGATGACGGGTGGGGTATCGTTGACGGTCGCGATCAGGACTTGCCGGGGATTCAACCAGAACGGCCATTTCCCGTCATAATGCTCAATCAGGAGGGCCATAAGTCTTTCTACGGAGCCTAGAACGGCTCTGTGGATCAAGACTGGAGTGACGAGCCCGAATTCTGCCAATTTCTCGGGATCGGTCGTCATTTCACCTCGCCGCTCGTATTCTGGTGCAGGCGCATTGTAGCCTAATTCGAAGCGCTGCGGAAGTTGGAAATCGAGTTGTATCGTCGCTGTCTGATGTTCCTTGCCATCCGAGTCGCGCAGGATGATATCGATCTTAGGGCCATAAAACGCGCCGTCTCCTTCATTGACTGTCCACTCCTGTCCCGACGCATCTAGCGCTTTCCTCAGGCCCGTCTCAGCCGTTTCCCACTCTTCCAACGTGCCAATGTAATGATCATTAGGTCGTGTCGACAGCGTCAATCGGTAGGGTCCCAACCGGAAAGTCTCGTAGACGACGCGCACGAATTGGAGGGTTTGTCGGATTTCTTGCTCGATTTGCGAGGGCCGGCAGAACATGTGCCCGTCGTCTTGATGGAAGCGCCGCACGCGCGTTAGCCCGCTTAGGGCGCCGGAGATCTCGTTGCGGTGGAGCGGCGAGAAGTCGGCGTATCGGATGGGAAGGTCGCGGTAGCTGCGGAGTTGCGAGGCGAAGATAAGACAGTGCCCGGGGCAGTTCATGGGTTTGAGACCGTATTCGTTATCCTCTTCGTTCGTTGCGGCGACGGTATCGATATTGGCGTCGTCGGTAGTAGTGGATGTGGGAGTAGGAGTAGGATCATCGCTGCGCGAAGGAGAGGTACTCGTCACGGTGAACATGTCATCGCTGTAGTTATCTAAGTGACCCGACTTCTGCCATAGCGACTTCTTGTAAATTGTCGGGGTAATGACCTCGTCGAATCCATAGCGCACGTATTGCTTGCGCAGGAAGTCGACGAGCCGATTGAAGATCTTGGCGCCGTTGGGGAGGAGGATGGGGGAGCCTGGACTGTAGATTGAGGTGGTGAAGAGTTCCTGTTGTACGCCGAGTTCGCGATGGTCGGCGGGCGGTTTTGGCAATGTGGTTTTCTGGTGTAATGGGGGTGTGATGGTGTCATATGAAGAACAGTGTCGCGGAATTAAATGCAGAGCTTGAAATGACCGGTCGGGCAGCCGTATTCGAGATAATTGGCTTACAATTGGGGGGCGGGCGGTAACCGCCCTTCGCCAGAGCATGCTGCTAGTTTGAAGATATATGTCATGCCAGATATCGTCGGCACATAAGAAGCTGATGGTGTTTGGATTACTAGAGTCCGATTCGGCGAAGTTGAAGCTGGAAATAGTGGAGTTCTGGCGGTGATTTGCGTCTAACGCGACGAAAATTACTGGATCAGGTAATTTGGATCAGTACTTACCGGGTAGACTCTCCGATGCAAGGGGTGATTCTGCACCATGACTACAATTATGTAGGTAGGTAGGTAGAATCAGCATTCAACTCTGGCAACCATACATTGGAGAGGGCTAGTTCATATATACCTAGGTTCAAGAATGAATCATCCTCAGAAAGCCTAAGCCCCATCTCTTTACTCAACCCTCCCTGGATCTGCAGTGGTGGCAGCCCTATACAGCTTAGTGACCCATCCGTGATGCAGGCCCAACCCCTGATCTCTGCAGGTTGAAATTCGTTGGTCGCAATGCATATGCGTATGCATTGAAAATCCGCAGTAACGAGACGCACGTGTCAGTTCAAGTTCAAAAATATTGGCTATCAATCATGGCGATGATTTGTTGGGTACATGTGTTATTGTCAAAGAAACGATATGTTAGCGGTCATTGTGCTGACCGGTGTTAAGGAATGTATGGAGGCCTTGATGTCTCAAGAGGGAGATGATCTGTTCGATCATTGTCGAGAAGAGACAGGATTATGCGGATAGGTTTGACTATGTGAACTGCTTGAAGAAACGTGTGCACCTTAGCTGTATTAAGTCATGTATTTTCCCTTCTATTTTTGCTTGCGTGGGTATGTCTGAGAACGTTTACTTATTACTTGGGGGTTAGGCACTTATTAATAATGGGATGACTGCAGGTTTTCATGTGTCTCCCACACCTCTTTCTTGCAGGGTAGCTCGCCGCCTCAAGTGGTGAGCAAAGCAAATACACATACATATTGCAAGTCAACGATGAGGACAAGACGTAAAGGATGGTAAGTATTTATCAATGCGGCCTAGTTGCATTCTTGTATCTCGAGTAAATTCAGAATCTCTTCTCATCCTTTCCCTCATCCCCTCCCTCTGGCTGAACAACATCAAGCGACCTAGATCTTTAATGCCCCCAAACTAGACGACCTTAGTTAAGATGAACCTCACCGAGCTCTGTGGATAAATCATCTTCATCTTCATCTTCATCTTCAGACTCCTCGTAAAATCACTCGTCAGACTCCTCGTCAGACTCCTCTTCAGAATCCTCTTCAGACACCTCCTCAGAATCCTCTTCAGACACCTCCTCAGAATCCTCCTCAGAATCCTCGTCGGATTCCTCTTCAGACACTTCTTCAAGGGTTGGTATGTTGGTGGGAGAATCCAGACCAGGGCATCCAAGTGATGCCCACAGTTCAAACTCCTCCTCCAAACTCAGTGATGGGTCCACTTTGCCTCTAAAAAGGGCCTGGAATCTTGGTATCCAACAAAATTCCTTCTCGGTGTTGGCATAGTAGGACACAGCGTTAGAATACGACTCCCCAGAGTTCTCGGGGTTAGGATCTATACCGTAGTAGTCGGAACTGATAGGCTCTCGCTCCAAAGCAATGTTGTCATCAGGCTTGAAGTAGATATGTGTGAGGTTCGGAAAGCGAGACCTCATATTATCAACAATCTCTGGACTCCATCGCTCACGGTCTTTGATAGGTATGTGTAAGCTCCTCACGGCTGGGGCCTCTGGTAAGGACTGCCACCATGCGCTCGCACATTGTTCGTCGAAGAACAAATCGTATTCTGAGCTGAAAATCTCTCCGGGATAATCTCTTCCGTATTTAGAGTGAATGTCGATCTCTAGTCTCAACTCCTGGTCGGAGTTAAATGTGCTGAGAATGTGGAGCAGGTCATGAAATGATTTCAGAATGATAATACTGTCATACTGGGTAGGGACAAATATCGTACGCGATGAGCATGCAATAATGTTTCCGGATATGTCGAGGTTGAGCCGGATGGTCTTGATGGATGTGCGGTTCTCCGAAGTCATTTTTTCGAAGTTCGGCATGCGCCATAGTGTTAACGTAATTCGCCAGTAATTATTCCGCTCCAAAATCCCTCTCAATACATGACGTAAATTGTCGAGGTCGGGATCCGGTGAAAGCCGGAATCTGGGAGGTAGTGGACTTGTTAACTCGACTGGGTTGTTGAACTCTTCCGGCCAAGCCGCCCATGCTGCTCTTTGTATCATAGTGTAAGGCATTTTGATCCGTAGGATGTAGGTAGGTTTATGTTGTAAGATTGTGTATGGTTATAAGTGCTAAGCAGCAAATCTAAGTTGGCTTTGATGATTTGTGTGGAATTCGAGGCGAGGCGTAATGACTTGTGACGATGCTAGGGACATGTCGAGACGTGGATACAAGAGGGATTCGGTCCATAGATACTCGATATTTTCTAATTTTACAGTGAGGCTAGCTCACAACCGACGAGCATTAAAATCATACTGCATGAGCAAGTTTTAGCAAGTGCCTGTTGGATACTCCTTTTTTATCAACAGAGTTTGCGCTATCTCGGTTATGAGAGAAACTCTCTTCGATAGTCTTGCAAAGTTGCTTTGGCCGTATAGTCTTAAGAAGTTAGTTGTAAGAAGTTAGTTGAAAATGTTATATCAAGAACTTTCTAGCAAATTACATGTTGGTTGGTGCTAGGAATCTTTGGCGCAATGTTTAACAACACATAGACTACAACTAGACTACTACTGAGTATAGGTAAAGCTACTATTCCCTTTGAAAGAACCTAGTTTGTAGCGGACATATGACTTTCTTCTTATTAGTACTGTGTCTCTAGACACTAAACAATCTCTAATCCCCCACATCATGACCTCCTTTGCCGTGGAAGGTTGTCTCATGGAACCTGCACGTTATAAGGGGAACCTTTGCAAACTCTCAAGGGTATTATAGAGTCTGGTCGATATCTGAGTTTGTCAACATGCAATAGATTTGTTATATTCATGACTTTCAAGTGGCTGTGGTTGACTGAGGTGCCCACTGATAGGACAGTATGCAGGCCCTGTCATTTCGGTTCTATTTGAATTACACAGTGCAGAAGCCAGAATGCCGTTAAAGTCATTGCGATACGAGCCAACTAGGAGCAAAACACAGACTGAAGTTCCTGTGCATAAAAAAAATCATGTTCTCTTACTTAGAGAGGTTAAAAACCGTTATAACTGTCCATACCAATGAGCAAGATATCCGAGTCTGACTGTAAAGTTGTGCCTGAAGAGTCTGTCGGTCGCGCCAAATACATATAGATGATGGTTTGAGACAAAAACCCGATAGATGCATTCTATTGACTACATAAGCCACTTGCAGGGGTCCTCCGCTGTGTGGGATCGTGCTGACGGACCCAGAGCGAATCAGAGGTCAGGAAATACCTGAGACTCAGTCCACCAGACGCGAACTCATGTGACCAACTTTAATCCCCTGACCATCTCGACGTCATCTTCCCCGTCGCCTGTATAATCAACCAGCCACGACAAATAACCAACATCACCATTTCGATTTCACTCAAGGCCGAACGAAAATCATTCAAGCACCCAGTTCATTTAATTCTCGAAGAAGCCTACCAAGTCGATCTTGCATTTGCGCTGTTCTTATTCGGGATATTTTCTGAGTCTTTCCATACCCCATCCCTGCCTGATTAACCGACTATCCGTCGTGAGTCATTGCCACCGCGTTCGTGATTCGACGACACTTAACTTCTCTTGGAAGCCTCTGGTTGCCTAAAGAGGAACGCCTTGGCCGATGTTTATATAAACATACATCGCTCCCTTTGAAGTTGCCCCGGATTCTTCCGTTATTATATTGTCGCGAACGCGTTTCGCCACCGACCAACAGCTGCAATCCATTCTCAAACTTCAAAATCACATCTTCAACATCTACACGCGCGAAGTTGGAGTTGAGTAGGCCTGCGGGTCGACAGTAGGCTGTATTGATGAACGTAAAAGCTACAAGAAAACCGCAACCAAGAAATATGGCGCGCACAAGGCAAGCCAAGATGCCTGTGGACAGCTCTTGGCGCATGGTAGAAGAGGGTGAGAATGATAGTTTCGACACGACTGTCATACAAGATCCATATGATGAAGACTTCCTATCGAGTCAGTCACAGGTCTCCTCGGCGTCGCAAGGTCTAGGATCGCAAGATAGCATCCGGGACTTTGCCGACAAAGCCGATGAGGACCAGGTTATTTTGAGGGCCCCCTTTCATCCATCCTTTGTCTCCACGCGGCATACGTCTGTTGACAAAGAACGCACGCCCGTCCCCGAGTTCTTTATGCCCACTGTTGAAGTCAACAGCTCAGAACAATCTAGCGGCGGCTCATCTCGCACCGTCCGTTCTGCTCAAAATGAAACCACATATCCTCGGAGAAGAGTTCTTCGCCGCGAGTCGACAGAAGGCAGTACTCGAAAACTTGGATACGGAAACCAAGCACCAGCAGTGAGAAGGAGGACGCAGGAACCAAACGGTGAGTCTCCACGACCCACTCTATCCGATCGCTTCACGAGCTCCGCGCCTGAGCTCCTGTTTGACATCCTCGCTTGGATTCTATCAGTCATCGGCATGGCGCTCCGCTTCTCGAAATGGCCAATAGCCATCATGGTTGCCGTATATCTTTGTATTGGAGCTGCAATTGTCGGCAAGAATATGGTTACCCAATCCATTTCAGCCTCTTTGACTCCAATTTGTCGAATTCCAGGAGCCTCCTTCATGAATCTACCCTTTTGCCCTGATGGCCCTAGTACCACCGGTCTAGACAAGAATGGCGGTTCGTCTTCAGTTGAATTTGACGAACTCATGGACGTGCAGTCGCAATTCGAGAAGGTCTTGGAGGATTCTGCTTCGGGAGTATCTTTGCCGATGGAGATGAAGAGATCTGAAACTTCTGTGCGCGATCTTCGAACGATGGTCAAGTACAGCGACCTGCCCTCACGCGACGAATTGGTCTATGAGTTCGACGGCTATATCGACTCGGTGCGCCAAATATCCACCGATCTTCAATCATTCAACACCCACGTTGGCAGCGCCGTTGATAGCGTTATCAGTATCAATCGCTGGACGTCCCGATACATCGATTCGATCGCAATTAGCTACGAGGCGAACGACAACTTACTTTCCCGCAGTGTAAACTGGCTGTTTTCTCCTTTCCAACCAGCAGTATTCAACGAGCGCATGGTGCTTGACAAATACATCGAGCACACCGCCCTCGTCTCAGATAAAATCGCAGGTCTCATCCTCGAAGCGCAAGCCACATTACGCCTTCTCTCCCAAGCCGAAGATCACCTCCAACTCATCAACGAAAACGTCGTCCGCAGCGGCAACACAGTCAAAGAGAAACGCAGCGAGGTCTTCTGGGATATCTGGACTTTACTCGGTGCTAATAACCGCCGCTTGCACAACCTCAAAGCGCAGCTCTCACTCCTGCGCCAAGTCGAGACGCAGCGCAACTCGGCCGTCACGCAGCTCATGAGTCTCGTGCACGACCTCGGCGATATCCAGACCAAGTTAAGCGATCTGAGAGATAGAGTCGCGGCGCCGGAACTGCTAGCTGATACCACGACTATTCCGCTCAGCGTACATATCGAGACGATTAATGCCGGTGTCGAGAGGCTTGAGGAGGCGAGGAGTCGGATTCGTGCTGAGGAGAACGAGAGGTTGCAGCAGGCGCTTGCGAGGGCGAGGGAGGAAGATCGGTTGATTGAGGGTTAGCGGTACCATGGTATTGAGTATGGTACGGTTCTTTAAGTTCACGTGTTGAATATCGGGTTTTCGTCAAGATTGTTACGGTAGCAAGGGCGTTTGGAGTATCGATCAGGGAAATTAGGGAAGGAGTCTGGGTTTCTGGGCGGGCATGGGACTTGACCCTGTGTCGAGGTCGCTTTGTTCTACAGATTAGAAGATTACACTGTTGAGTTTCAGTGGGTGCGGACACGATACATACATATATCACCTGGAATGTTATTACTACTGTACACCTGTCTATACTTATCCCACTCTGCTATGCACTATGCTTCTGCTCCACTGTTGTGACCATATGCCTGCGTACCTCGGGATTCGCACAGTGAGTTGGTCGGTCGTACATCATGCGTTGCAGAGAAAAGAACATTCCAGTAAAATCAGAGCCCTAGGCAACTGGTGTAAAAAATAAAGGGGACACTTTTTGCTGAGCCGCCCTACAAAGGTGTCCCATTTATTTTTTACACCGCTTGCTAGGCCAGGATCCGAGATTCCTTGCCGGATCCGTCTTCTCGTGGGGATTATGTTGGTTCGAGAATCGATCTGCATGCCAGCAATCATGATCCCTGTTTTGCATAGGTTATACCTCTTTGCACGGTGCCTGACCCAACCCCATAAACCCGCCAACTGACAGGCGAGTCACTTGCGACTGGCGAGGGAATTCGCGAACCCTCCAATACCAAGATGCATGCGCCAAGGCCGGGTTGGCAGGTTCAGCGATCGTTACATGCCATCTAACCGGCTTGGCTGGGGTAAGTTAGACCAGGGTGGTTTAACAGGGGTCAGGAAGCTGAGTTGACAGGGGTATGTTCGTCCTCCTTGCTTCTGGAGGTCACAGCCGAACTTCAGGGGGCGACCGATATGCATACCGATAGTGAGTAGAAAACTTGGATCCGAGGATCTGATATGGTAGTCAGACGTGTTGTGGAATGCAGATTGGATTCTTCGGTTTATTCTTAGCTACTCTCTGGGTATATGTTATGCAAGGAGAAGCTGTATACATTCTACTATGGTACTCCGAGATCGGTGTAAGTATTCAGTATAATTTTCAAATTAGCGTCTACGTGAAAGGGCTTCATTTGATTGGCGTAAATCTGTTCGAAAAACTGTCCCTACGCGTATTGGGATACCCTTTCGGGGATGAGAATGTTGTCGGTTGGTTCTTAGTTATATTGGACCTGCGACGAATTCACATGCCAGAGAAATCAGATCAAAACAGAAACAAATGAAGAAAAACGTTGGCGCATGACTAAGCTGAGATCAAGCATTCTGTTGAGCTCGGGAAAATTTGCTTCTGAGTTCAAGTATTGCATACATATGTGGAAGTGTTGGGATGCAAGCCTCCAGGACTGGAGGTTCTGGCATCCGAAATTGGAGTCCCCCATGCCACATCTGCCCCACTGAGTGGAGACTTCCACGTGACTCCCACCCCACGAAACTTGGGCAAGATCAATGATTGAGGTCATTGTCGCAGCATTCACTGTCTAATTGATATAAATTGATTAATATTTTAAATATTAAACTTAGGGAGATTATTTTGACACCGACATCTCTATATAGTGTCCCTTGTAGCTGGAGGAAAGCGGTACAATATGAGCTGTAGCTATTAATAGAAGCAGATGGCTGTGGCGCGGGGTGAGGCGGGGAAAACGGACCATAACGGTTGATTTCAGTGAAAACGGCGGCTTACGGTCTCTCGGTTCAATATTATACGGACAAAAGCTGCGGCACCCCCTAGGGCGTATTTAACAGCACCAATCAGGCAGACTCGACGTTTTTTAAAAATAGTTTTCTCACGGCGACGGGGAAACCAACGGAGCCAATCAAGATTCAACATGAATTTCAACCCAACAAACATCTATCCAGGACTGAGTCGAGCTGTCTCAAGCTATAACCATTTCATTGAGTTCTAGTGCGTGGCCCATGACGGTGCAGGTCGGAGAGAGTGCTTGCTCACATTCGCCAGGATTCGAGAAACGGTGCCCAATGACGAGGCTTATACATCATGTCAGTATCCAACGTCCAAGCTCGCTTGTCGAATGGAAAAGGGGTCTGATCCCTCATAGTCCTCTAGACTCAGTTGCTTATTAGCCAGGGGAGATCCACAATATTTGCCATCCTCTCACGGATCGTCATGGCCATGTGCCTTCATGATGGTGAGACAATCTTGTGATCGGATATTCGGGTCTCCCTGTCAACCTGTCGTCGTATACCTTTCAAATGGCCTTGGCTGCTCCGAGATTCGCCATATGAGACACTCAGCTTAGAAGCACGTTCATTCAGCCCCTATTATAGACATACTCACGGCGCTTAGCCTGGACCTCAAATGCGCCTTGACGCCCGATTTAATCCCAGACAACAGTCCATAAGGCATTCGTGGGTATAAAGGGGCTTTGAACTGTCAAGACTGGTAATTACATGGTTATCCCATTGATGAGACCGCGTCATCTCCTTGGTCCACAGTCCACGGGGCGATCAAGCAGCGGGCTACACAGTTTTGATAGAGGCACGTACACAGCTCGTTGGTGGAAACGGCGGCCTCACCTATCCGCCCTTGAACTTCTTTGTCCCCTTGCTCACACTCCAAATTATGTAATTTTACGGCCAAATGATGATGACACACCGACTTAGTTAAGTCATTCAGGAGGTTATATTCCTCCCCAAAGAGTCGTGTTTTATTGAGGCCAAGTTTCAGGGGCAAAGGCCAGGCAATTGGCGGCCTCAACCCACGGACTGATTGTTGCAGCGAAGCCGCTGGCTTTGCAGAACAGTTGTTCCGTTACCCGACTCTGACTCATATCCCTCGCAAGGAAGACCAATGGAGCAACCTCCTATTCGCGGTCGTCCACAATAACAAGATCGATCACGCAAGTTTCACTTTCACAGGATGCAGTGTTGGCGGAACTAGACTAGATAGCCTCTGATTGCAGCGTGGCTGTTGTAGGCGTGAATGATGGCGCCCGGCGCCGGCTTGTCGCCACTGGCCAACCAACCAAGATGTGAAGATTCTGCCTTGGTACCAGACCAAACCCGTGTCAGTATGTCCTCGTTGGGCGGCTGTCCGAATAGGATTGAGGTAATCAACAGCCATCAAGTTCGCAATCCGTAGACACAACCTACGTAGTTTGGCTGTCTATAAGAGCCAGCCCATCAGTCTATTCTGCGCCTTTTCCAATTCTCTTCTTCTCTTAGTCCATTCTATAGTAACTTAGCCTTCGCCTTTTTAAACCAACCTTTTCTACTTGCTCACAACCCAACCTTCGCAGCTCATCTCTTCCACCATGTCCAGCGTGCCAGAGCCTCACTTCACCCCTCTACAGGCTTGGACCATTCAGTACCTCACTATGCAGATTATATGCGGAAAAAACGTCACACCAAAAACAGTGGACGGGTTTTTAAACATACTTTGGCCTGAGGGATTGTTACAAGGTTTACGTCAACTATATTATGTCCAATCTCCCCCTCTAATCGACGAGGCTGAAGAGTACAGCGACAACGCGATCCGCGAAGCTTTCGTCCAGAACATCCGATGTACGAGGTGTATTACTCCTACTATATTGAAAGGGCTTTTGGTATCTCTACATTCCTCGGAAACCGAGTCAACGGCAAGCTATAAACCAGAAGCCCGATGGACGTTGCTGCAGGCCTATAATATCATCCACCTCGGCAATCAAATCCTCCTTAGCGAATACGTAACGAAGGAAACTATGGACTGGTTCGTGTATGCTATCTGGCAGGACGACGTTCAGTCTACCCGCCGCGTTAGCCGTCTCAAAAAGGGCCTGATCAATCCGGCGATTCGCGATAAATTTGTCCAGTTGGTCCCGAAAGAAACGAAAATCACTGATTCTATCTTGGACTGGCTATATCGGGCTTTATACATCGAAGACCAGTCTAGCAGCGATGAGGGTGAATCAGACACAAACACGCTTCGGGAGGGAACGAGTGACGATGAGAGCCCCCTGTTTGGACAATCAAGTCTAAATTGTGGCGATCATAGCATCTGTCAGACACGAAGATCTTCTGATTTCGTATTTAGCGACGCAGCCGCTTCCAATAAGGAGAACATTCCACCGTCGCAAAGTACTGCATTATCTGAAAACTGGGACTCAAGCACTAATACGACATCGGATTATGAGAGACTCGACGATGAAGAATCTTCAGCAAAAGGGGGGAGCCAAGTCGAAGAGGCAGCGCGATCTCTTCTACAATGCTCAAACGGTGATATTCCCACTATGGTCACACCTATCTTAACTCACTTTGATGCTACCAAATCACAACACGGCCCGAATAAGAGACCCCGATTCGAATACAACTATGAACCATACAAACAATCCGAGAGTCCAGACGGCTTGATCTTCACAATCAGTGCTGTTCATATAAAAAGAAGCGGTGGTGTGGCGGAAGCTTTGGGATTTGACTCTGAAAATGGTGTTTGGACAGACCTGGATGGTATTGAATATGATTTCGATAGCAGCAGGTTCACAGCTGCGGAAGTCGCCTTTGGTATGTCCTATCCGTTACAGTATTGGTTGCGTTTCTGCAGTGATGCAGATCGTATATAAGGGTCTTGTTGACACCGCCTATCTAGTCCTATAGCTCCCTGTTTTATCGCACCCTGCCCGGTACATCGGACATAGCCTGCCAGCTATGTTGCGACTACGGGACCAGCCAAACTGTCACATATCTCTAGATTATTCTTCCATATTGCGAGGATAGTGTTCAATATAGGGATGACGTAGATCTCGTTACAGTCCTTGATTAAACGGCAGAGTTTACATGATTTCTGGTCGTGGATAGACGAGTCACTTTCAACCAAATAGACTATTAGTTGCTAGCCCAGAAGATCGCAGACCAGGACAAGCCTGCCTTCTCTTTTCTTTCTTTAATTTTTAGCTAGCATGGTTCCGCCAAGCTAAACCCTTGCCTAGGTGTAACAACATCGACGCTTGCAATCTGACTCAGGCGGCATAGTGCTTCGCCGTTTCGTAGATATGGTTGGCCGGTGTCAGTTACGGTGGGTATGGTTGTAATACGAGGCTCTGGAGTGGATCAACAATGAGTCACTACAGTTGCTAAGACTAGCTCACGAAGGCGACGTCGAAACGGGGGAATGGTCGGGTGGTGCTGAAAAGGTGCCTATCACCATCAGAGTTGATGCCACGCTTGCAAACCTCGATATCACCGATCCGGATCACCCTGTCTTAGCAAATCGCGAAAATATGGTACAATCAACGGAGAAGTAGATCCAGACCAGCGAGCCTTCTGAGAGTACGGACGGCACCAGCGTTGGCCACCACGTTTCCTAGATGCCTACCGGTACCAGTAAGTTCAGAGCTCTCGAAGACGAGATGCTAGACCTGCAAGTTCAACACGACAGCGATGAATGTTCGGGGGCCGGGGGATGAATAAACTCTAGTGAAATGAACAAGGGGGCCAGCTACCCAAGGTACGCAGGTGTGTATCTTTGACGTGGGTCTAAAGATTAGCTTGCATCACAGCGACTTAGAACTATTGGGTACACGACACGGCAAATTTAATGTATTAATGAACAGTAGTGATAGCTAATCATACAGCATTTGTTGAGTTATCCTTCAATATGCTTTTCTGCCTGAAAACCCGCGGTCATTGTCGATCAAGGGCCAAACACACATGACTGAAAAACGCCCACGCATAAACAGACCCTAGAAAAAAAGCTTATACCTAGAAAATTACTAGATATGGTAATAAACGGGGCTTCGGTATAAAAAGCTATTTTTCTTACCTGAATTGGTAAAAATAGTAAAAAAAGAAAAAAAGAAAAAAAGTAATGGCTAAGTTAGGAATTAAACCTAAAATTTTTAACAAATGTATATTTTAAATAAAGGCTTTTTTAAAGTCTAAGTAATAGGTAAGTAGTTAAAGTTAAAATTAATAAATTAAATATAAAATTAATAATATGTTATTATTATTAATAAATTAGTAATAGGCCTATAAAACGGCGGTAAATATTAATATGTGGAAAAAATGAGCTTTTTTTCTACAGGTCAACAGGATGGTAAAGGTTAGCGCTGACCGCTAAGCCTAATAGAGATAGATATTCAGAATATCTGCTTGCCACTGGAAGTTGATCAGAGTTGATCGATAGCCTTACCTGTATCACCAGCCTCAAAGCCAGCCTCAGAAGAGAAATATGTGGCGAGTATCTAGCCGGGGGTTTTATATGGGAAACCAGGGCCTCGCTACAGATATTCTGAATATCTATCCCTATTAGGCTTAGCGGTCAGCGCTAACCTTTACCATCCTGTTGACCTGTAGGGGAAACTGAGGACCGCAGAACCCTACCAGGGTGCTTTCGATTGCTACGTCGAATAAGCCACTGTTTCAGCCATAAGTCATCCTTTGTGACCCTTCTAACCTTAACGGGCGTCAAGGCAGTGAAATCCAAATGGATTTTACGTGGCCCTCCAGATCGGGGATCATATCAATCAATTCGATCATGCCGAAGAAGATGATTGATTGATCACTAGCAAAGATCAGGTTCTTTTTCTACTTGATCGACAAGAAAACCAGTTTAGTCTCTGTTGATAAAAGGGCTCCCATTTCCAATCATCGTTCATGTGTTCAAAGTCGATCGTTTGGGCTGTTAAGTGGAGGAACCTCACACGAACATCGAAGACATAAGGGAAATTTTCCAACAAAAATACCTACCTCCTTATAATCATACACAGAGTGCCATGGATGTGGTGTCAATTGAAAATATCTAGCAATAATTCGCAAGTAATTTTCTCTCATGCGCAAGTCTATCCGACTCTCGGGTCCAGACTCTATCGGGCCTTCGGAGTAGCCGCCCGCTTCACTTCATTGAGCTGTTTCAGGCGCTTATACGCTGTGACTTACCTCTTATGGCTCTGCAATTTTTCATGTTGCAACTGCAACCACATAAGACTTCATGGCAGCTTTCAGCGCAGCTGGTGAGTATCTCCAGTCGGCCGTGAGAGAATAGTGAGAAAGATGAATCAGACCCCAATAGCTTTTAGAAGCCAAGAATAGTTCTTGTCCTTAGATTTTATGATGGTGACCTTTTAGCTTTTTTCTTAATCACACAAGTCGTGATCAAGACTAGGAGAAATCCTACCTGGGATATTGCTGCAAGTCTCTGTGACTGGGTCTACCCTATGTTTACATACGTCACTGCTGGAAGTTGTCCAATTGTTATGTGACAATCACTCCTATTGGATGATGAATTGGCTCACTTCTAGTATTTAACTCATTCTTTGGCATCAATCAACCTATGTTCTCAGTATGACGAGGACCCATAATCTAGCTGAAGTAGATATACCTGCGTGTGTGCTATATATATCGATACTATAGCATAGCTTCCGAGGATTAAAGAAAAGTATTTGGTCATGATTTACATAAATCAAAACAAATAGGAGCATTGTAATACCGACTCTATCAAAAAGTTGAGGGGGTTGTGAAGGTTATGTTACTCGCCACTAGGAATCAACTGCCAGCATTCGGTGAGGAGTCGTGCGTCGCCTTCTGCGATAGCCTTGTAAGCAAACAACATGTCGACAGAGGATAGATAGCAATCGCGCGATAGGTGTGTTTCCTAATTATGATTGATTACCCCTCGTACCCATAAAACGTGCCAGGGGTCTTAGGACCCTAACTACCCCGCCATTCGTGAAATCTTCAAGGGCGAACTCATCTAATACACTCTTTTAACACATCCATAATGATAACGGTGTCAAGATGGAAGCACCAAAGGAATTAAATCCTTCAAATGACTTATTAGAAAAGACTTATGCCGGCGTCTTAGGTAAGCTCATCGGGGTCTATTTAGGGCGCCCCTTTGAAACCTGGACACACCAGCGCATCATCAAAGAATTGGGCCACATTCGGTACTACGTTAATGAAAAGCTCGATGTTCCCCTCGTAGTGACTGATGATGACGTCTCCGGGACGTTCACATTCACCCGCGCTCTAGAGGAACATGGTCTTCAACAAGGCCGTTCGCCCGAAGCCATAGGAAAGACATGGCTGAACAACGTGATATATAACCACACTGTCTTCTTCTGGGGAGGCAGGGGAATCATGACCGAGCACACCGCCTATGTGAACTTAAAGAATGGTATTGACGCGCCGTTGAGCGGGGCTATCAAGACGAATGGTCGGACGCTCGCAGAGCAGGTTGGCGCTCAGATATATATCGACGCCTGGGCCATGATGGCACCCGGTACCCCAGATCTGGCGGCGGACTTAGCGCAGGCTTTGGCGTCTGTCAGTCATGATGGCGAAGCTTTAAGCGCTGCTAGGGTATGGGCATTAATGGAATCTGCAGCATTTGCGTCGAGCGATGTCGATGCTCTTTTAGATATCGGGCTCAGAGCAATACCAGCCCAGTCGCTCATTGCCACTGCTATCAAGGACGTGCAAAAATGGTACGTAGAAGATGGTGACTGGCTGGTAACTCGCCAGAGGATCGAAGATGTGTATAGATACGACAAGTTTCTTGAGGTCTGTCATATCGTCCCAAATCATGCGATCATAATCATGGCTCTCATATACGGCGGCCACAATTTTGACGAAGCAATGCATGTCATATGTACATCTGGCTGGGACACCGATAGTAATGCGGGCAACGTTGGCTGTTTAGTAGCCATCATGCACGGCCTCGGCGCATTCGAGTCCGACTTAGACTGGAGAGGGCCAATAGCCGACCGAGCACTGATTTCAAGCGCCGACGGGGGATACTCGATCAATACTGCAACACGTCTTGCTTATGATATCTTCAACGTGGGTGCTCAGCTAAGGGGCGAAAGCCAGCTCATGGCTCCAAAGTCAGGGGCACAATACCACTTCAGTCTTCCTGGCGGTGTCCAAGGCTTTCAAGCCAACACGTGTGAAAATTCGGTCAACGTAGTTGTCCAACAGGGTATCAATCATACCGGTACTACCGGTTTGGCTATCATCATGACCAATGAGGGCAGACTGGCAAATCCCATTGAAGTTACCACGCCAACATCTTTCCCTGCGGAAGCCCGATCGATGCCTTTGTACGATCTCGCCGCCTCGCCACTCTGATACCCAGGTCAGACGGTGAAGGCAAAACTCCGAGTCAGCCCTCTCGCTTCCATTTTGGTCGAAGTGAGAATCATGATCAGAGCATACTCCTTTGACGACCAGCTCGAAACATCCCTAAGTGATCCGATATGCCTAGCGCACGGCGACGAGGGAGTCATAAAGTGGACAATTCCTTCGACCCTGGGCGGGCGTCCCATACAAAGTGTTGGCGTGTCCATATCACATGCCCATCAAGATGGGTTCAATGGGACAATCATTTGGTTTGAGAGCCTCGGCTGGAGCGGATGCCCTCAGCTGACTCTGAAAGAAGACAAGAGTCAAGGAGATCTCTACTTTTACAAGAAAGGATTCGTCAAATCTGCAGACTCTTTTCGTGTATCCGATAAGTACTGGGTGGCTCATGACCGAGGGGAAGGTATGGTCACTTACGGTACAAAAGAATGGAAGGACTATAAGGTCACGTTTGAGGGGCTCACTGTGAACATGGGGAGTCCCGCGGGCGTTGTCTTTAGGGTGCGAGGGCTCAATAAGTACTATGCTCTTGTATTCGCGGAAGGAGGACTTCTCCAGCTTGTAAAAGCTGACGATGAGCAGCGAATCATTCTCGCTGAGGTTAAGTTTGACTGGCGCGTGGACAAGTTGTATACCATGGTTATCGAGGCTAATGGCCGCACATTACGTGGAAGAGTGAGCGGCGTAACTATTTCTGCAGACGAATTTGATTATGCTACAGGAGGAATTGGAATGGTGGTAACTAATGGGTCGTTGTTTGTTGATAGTATCAAAATCGGGTCCTTGATAGATGATTAGGGTGTGTATGAAAATTACCGCGTTCCGAACTATCAGGTGTTTCGTCTTTTGCCTCGATCGCAATATACCTCTCCAATAAGTCCTATGTATGAAAGAGAACAGGAAAAACAATGAAAAAAAGGAACAAAAGCTACCTTAAGATTGATACACTTGCCCGTTAGGCGGCACCTCCAACTTCAGGAAATAAGTATCCACAGCATTCGCCAAATCAACTCCCTTACCATACACATACTGGACATGTCTCGTGGTGTTCTTCGTGATCAACACAGCCCTACCATCGCCAAGCTCAGACTGTAGCTACCCACCCCAGACTGGTGCCACCAGAGGATCATTGAATGAGCTGATGATCAAGACCTTCGGCAATCTCTCGGTCTTCGCGACGCGCACAGCATGAGGCTCATGGCGCGGCTTCGGCCAGCCGAGACAGCGGATTTGCGTGTACGTCGGTGCCGTAGGCCTTTTCAACAGGGGCGCGACCTGCCCCGTGATTCTCTCGCCCAGCTGCATGTCTGCGACAGTGAGGTCCCAGAACGGCCAGTCCTGGCAGTCCATCGCATCGTGAGAGAAAGTCGGCGCGTTGGCGAGGGTGTTGACCGTGGTCTGGCCGACGCCCGCCAAACAAGGTACCGTTTCCGACTCAGGCTTCGTGCATTGCTATAAAGAGCAGGGGCCAGGTGGTCTTCCGGTCCAAGAGGTCTGCCACCAAATTGGTACGGATCTCGTCGGCGGACAAAGTATCCCGGATACAGTTCGCGCCGCCACAGGGCAAAGGTTTCGTCTTGCTACCATTGATTATCTCAAGCCAGATCTCGGTCAGAGGCTTCCCTTGCTTGTGCATGCGCGAGGGGGCACGTTGTCGCATTTTGCGCCGAGCACCAGGATAAGAATGCACTGAATGCATTGTCCGTTGACACCGCAGCAGCAATGAATTCTGCCAGCTGCGACTACGATGTCGAGGCTACACCGTCAAGTGCGATAGCGCGAATGTTATATTGGAATAGTTCCATGCACTGCGCACCCAGCTGCGTACCGGATCTTTCGCCGTAGTAGTTTATGGGCTCGCCACCCAAAGCAATGCACACTGCATCATAGTCCCGTGCTATGCTCTTCGTGTCGGCATAGTCAATTAGTTCCGGATCGGGACTCGTGTCCACGCAGCTCTGGCGGTAGTGCTAGTTGAGAGCGATAGCGGCATCGAATTCGGCCTGAGTTGAAGGGTAGAGGGTGCGTCGGGTGTTCCAGAGGGAGAGGTCACAGATCTGCGGGGTACTCAGGGTACTTCCTCGTACGCTGTTGTTGAGAATCTCAAGTGATTAGATATTCCTTGCTTAAGTGACAAAACACAGTGCAGAGTGCTTAAGAAAATGGCTTTATGGCTTTACCTGTTGATGCTGAGCCAATAATCTGGTGATCCCAACCGTGATGTTGCCCTTGTCAGGATAGTCTCAATCCAGAGGCACCGTCAGATTGGAACACTCCATGTATGACGGGTGACTCGATCCGCAACTCTTCCATGTCAGTATCAAGTTCGTCGCCGTGAGGTTCGATGTATTGTAGTCGAGATTCTCCCCAGCCTGAAGAGCGCGAGTTACCAGATAGAGTTTTGATCCTCATGGTGAATAAAGATTCGGAAAATCAATGTATGTATCTCGCCTAAAAAGTATAAAGAGCGTGGCTAAGAAGAGATATTGGCATCAACGATGAAACTGAATTCAATAATGCGAGATGACAGTGAATGATTGATGGGTGGTAGTGTATGAGAGATACTGCTATAAGCGGAAGACTGCTTATAAGCTAACTACCGGGTCTACGGGCCACCCTTACCACAAATTACCGCGAAGCGTGTTATAACCTCGCAACTTTAGTTAGTTTGATATGTATTATTTTAATAACTATATAAAATAAAGAATTTATTTTTTTAAAATTATTATCGTTATTATTTTGTTTTTATTGCGATGTTTGCTATAGATTGCTAACTACGCGGAGAGGCTGCTATATGGCAGGCAATGTTAGGCGGAGGGGTTTGCGCGGCATTACGGCAATAGGTAGTTAGTCGTAGCTATATTAACCGTTGCTTTGAAGGTATATTTATTTGTAAAAAAACTAATAAAGCGAAGCAGTTTTTATTATTATATTTCGAGGGCTAATTAGCTAGTTAAGCTATTAGTTAAGCCAAATTAGGCTATATGCCGGTGTTTTTTAAATTCCGGCTATATATTTAGAACTTTTTTAACGTTAGCGGCGGCGTTTATCGGTTTGGAAAAGCGTAATATACGCGTTTTTTAGCCTAAAACTTCGAAATTAAATTTACGTAATTTAAAATTATCGATTATTAATATATTAATAGTGCTACGATTGTTAATATTAATATTTTTTTCGATCAACTCGAAGTTTTAGAAATTACCGCGATTTTGCTGGACCGTTATTATAATAATAATAAAATAGGTATTAGCTAAAGCGTTAGAGGTAACTATTTTGTAATTTGCAAAGCTACGAGTTATAAAATTTTAAAAAAAAAAACGTCGAAAAAGGTAAATAGATTATAGTTTTAAAATATATAAATATTAAAAAGCTAGTATTGCTATCGTTTTTAATTTTTAAAAATATTAATATATAGATATAATAGTTTCTAAATTAAAATAACGCGAAATATAATATTTAATATTTTAAAATATTATTTAATTAATAAATTAGTAATATTATTATATTAAAATAGTTAAAAGATTTTTTTTTGTTTTATATTCGTTATTATTATAATAATAAATAAATTATATTAGTTTATAATAGCTATAAATTATATATAAACGATAATTTTTTTTAGCTTTATATTATAAATAAAATATAGCTTTATTTTTATAAATTTTATTATAGTTATATAATATAAATATTAAATATAAAAACCTTTAAGTTAGTTAAAAAAAAGCTTTAGTATTATTTATATAATTATATAAATAGCTATTTTAATATTAAATTTTTTAAATTCGAAATTATCGAAGCTTTATATTAAATTAAACTCGAAGTTTTAATTTTAGTAATAATTAAAAAAATTTAAGCTATAATAAATATTTAATTATAAAATTGCTCGAAATCGTTATCGTTTAAGTTTGTAATATTAAAAAAAAAGAATATTGTTCGACTATAAATCGAAATATTTATATCGATATAAAAGCTTAAAATACCAGATTTTGCTATAATTATAATTTTAAGAATATTTAGCATTTTTATTAATAGCTAAACAATTTTCTAAACTAGCCGGAAAATAGCTTTTTAAAATATAGCTATAAGAAGTAGCTTTTATAAATACTTTTTTTTAAAAGCTGCTAAGGCGTTAGATAGTATTTTTATAGAAATTACGTAATTAAAAGCTTTAAATATTTTTTTCTGAGCTAAAATTAGCAAAATTAATAAAAAAACCCGTAAAGTTATCAAAATTAACTCTAATTAACTATTTGTTCGTATAGCTGATATTAGAAAGGCAAAGCAAAAGTTGAGAAGTCGTATTATCTACGACGATAAGGCTTTGGACTACGATATGCTAGAAAGGCCTCGAAATGCAGTCGGTAAGGCTGAAAACGATGTGACGGAGGCAGAAGAGTGTATTTAAGTAGGAAGACGCCGCAGATAGCGACCGCGAGGTGATTTGGCTGTGTTGAGTGGCTTTATTTGGGTTGGTGTAGATAGGCCGCTAGTGGTCCGTGGAGGGGGTGGCCCGTGGACCCGGTGGTTAGCTTATACCTAATTCATTATGACGGATGCAAGACCAATCCGATATAAAGTCGTCGGCCCCGCAAACTTGCGCCTCAGAAGGACGCAGTCCGTAAGTGAAATTGTTCCCTCTTTCTACTCAGCACCGCTGATACCGGAAAGCTGGTTGGGATTCCAATACACATCACTAACCATAGGGGGCGATATTCTGACATCGTGTGCCAACAACATATGGTGGTCGCGGCCGCGTTCCCGGCCTCAGTCAGGGAATATACGATATGTCTTGCAAAGTTGCGATTAGCAAACGTTCTCGTCTCGCAGTCAACACCTCGGTCGCCTCCCAGGGGAAGTGTTCGTTTTCAGCTTCGCAGGCCGTAGCATATACGGCCTCCTCGTGGCCGCGAGTCCTATTAAGTCCGGGCTTATGAATGGCTCTACCGGGGGGTTGGCCCGTTGCAGGTCCACTGAAAGGCCACGCTAAAAATAAAATTGCTCAAAGTAGACCCCGTAATGGTCACTGCTGAAACAACTCTTTGGAGCATCAGATGCGCGCATGGGTGGAAAATGTATGTGAAATATTGACCAAGCACTTCTACTCAGATTACATCAGAGCGCCCTCAATAAAGCGACAAGGATTCTAATGTCAATCTCCCTTATAGTTGTAGGCCGTCCGTACAGGATCCCTCCTGCTCGAGTGCAACTTTCAAGACGGTGATTAGGAATGGATAAGATAGGTCGAAATAAATCAGCAAAAGACCCAACCGACGAAGATTATAGAGCAGATTGCGAGCAGGGATATCGGAGCTAAGTTGGCCATGTGGCACACAACATCGGCGAGGGGCACTCGAGATCCCCCGCACATGTACCTATGGGTTCTGAAATATACCGCCACACCAGTCCAGAAAGGCCGTAGATTAAGGTTAAACATAATTGTCTCTTCCCGTGCTCGAGAGATATGGCAGAGGTTTTGGGAAATGTATTAAGTCTCTTGTATGCACTCCGTATGTTAGACCATTGCGTTGTAAATAGTGCAGTGGTGGACTCATACCCCGTTGTCAATGCACGAAGGCCGCAATACGATCTCAGCGAGCCCGACTGTTTGGCTGTATCAATTCCATCGTAGTCATAGTCTCATGAACCTATACTCGTCAACATAATTACCACCCCTAGTACAGCTTTTGGCAGCGCTGTGGATTATTGGATCAGTTAGTACCTTGACTCAGCACTTGATTCTGAAACACAGTAACACCTTCACTAGAGCTACCTAATCCTAGGTAAATAACGAGGACTTATGAGCCCCAAGTGAGAAGTGCTCCAATATGATAATAGGGCTGGCTCAGCACACCCTCAGCCACGCTGAGTTGTCCTCCAACAAAACTTCATGAGCCCTGGTCATCGGAGACCTGATTACGCGCCCACAACGTAGCCAGGCCATAATATCTACCCAATATTTGGACCCCGCTCAAGACCAAGAAGCTGAGAGTCAAACCGCCCTAGCAAGGCGAAACGCTCCTCTTGAGGTATTTTCTCCAGGCATCCTCGCCAAATGAATGCTTCTTAGGCCCTCATCGCCAATGCCAGCATCTCATCAAAGTCAATCATGATCATAGTTTGGTTATTGCAATGGGTATGAGAAGCGGCTTTTACGCTTTTCAACCACCACGATGTCGCATCTGCTGGGCCAACAGCTCCGACGTCCCTTTTTCCTGCGCCACTTTGTCATGACTTGGAGCTCGAAGAAGTGAGCATCAACAAGTTACAACCTGCTTATACTGCAGGCCGTCTCACGGGCGAGCAAGATGGTTACGTGTTATCTTGAAAGAGTTCATCAAACAAACGGATGGATACAGTGAGCTACCATCACTTCATCAAGATGCCTCAATTTCGCTCATCGTGAGATTTCGCAGTGCTGTACAGGAGCTCAACCCGGACGCGCTAGTAATCGCAGCCTCACTTGACAATGAGCGTCAATCGGGAACAATTCGAGGACCACTCCATGGCATCCCCTTTGTCGCCAAGGACAACATCGCAACTATGGACAGAATGGAGACTGCAGCAGGAAGCTGGATGCTGATGGGAAGTCGTGTGCCACGAGATGCTTCCGTGATCGCTAAGCTCCGCGAAGCCGGTGCCGTCCTCCTCGGGACTGCGGCCTTGACAGAGTGGGCGCACTTGCGCAGCAGCGACATGAGTGAAGGTTATTCTGCTCGTCGCAGACAGGTCCGGAGCCCTTACAACCTCACCGTCAATCAGGGTGGGAGCAGCTCGGGCAGTTCCGCTACCGTAGCCGCTAACCAGTGCGTCTTCAGCTTGGGGACGGAGACGGATGGAAGCGTGATTTTACCAGCCGAGAGAAGCGCTCTGGTCGGTCTCAAGCCCACTCTGGGTTTGGTGTTGAGGAGCGGGGTGGTTCCAGAGACGCGCCCTCAAGATACGGTCGGCGTCCTGGGTCGCAGCGTTCGGGACACGGCACTTGTGCTGGATGCCATTTCCGGGGTTGATCAAAGGGACGAATTCACAAAAGCACAAGAGGGGAACACGCCTTCGCGTAAGTACGCACAAGCCGTGTCTACAAGGAAGACACTGCGAGGTGCGCGGTTCGGCATACCATGGGACAGCCTCTGGGCTCACAACTCCCCGGAACAAAACAACCAGTTGCTTGAGATCCTAGAGCTTCTACATGCGCGCGGTGCCGAAATAGTAAACGGTACCGAACTCGAGAATTACGAGGTGCTTGTCAATCCCTCTGGTTGGGACTGGGATTGGAGGGGTCGACTCGGCTTTCCCAATGAGAGCGAGTACACAGGTAAACATCCTGGTTACAAGTATTCCTGTCACATGAGTTAATCAATGTGTATTCAGTCGTCAAAGTCGACTTTTACAACCACATAAAGTCCTACCTTTCAGAGCTCGATGATAGCCCCATCACATCAGTCGAGGACATCATCCAATACAACCTCGACTCTTTGGGTGCTGAAGGCGGTATCCCCGGTGTGCACCCGGGCTTTCCCGGCGGTCAGGAGAGATTTCGTGAGTCAGCAGCAACTCGAGGAGTCGAAGATGAGGTTTATAAGGCAGCTCTGGAATTCACGCAATCGACCTCGCGGCGTGGGATCGACGGCGCTTTGGGGTACAAAAACAAAGCTCTCGATGCTCTCATAATCCCCACAGACTTCCAACAAGCAGGAAGTGTAGCAGCACAAGCAGGCTGTCCCTTGATCATTATCCCCGCAGGCATCAATAGCACACGAACTGGGATGCCATTTGGACTGATGTTGATGGGAACATCGATCATAGGCGCAGGGTTCTCCCTATCGTCAATGAATAAGAGGAAATCGAAAAGAGCAGATCTCTCATATTCCGAGGGTTTCAACGGTGCATTCTCTTTGAGCACCTTCATTCATCAGCGCATAGGTATTTTCTGAAATGACTCCTGATCCCCAAATTCACGTCCCTGTTGTTTTTACTTGAAATATATGTGCTAATTCCATGCCACCCTTTATCCAGGCGCTAAATCATCTGCCTCACCGTTGCAATGGGGCAGTGTAACGAAGCCATATATAGATTTTGGATGATAGACAGGTAGGAATCGTGCGTCATGCCGCCGACATCTTTCGAACAAGGCTCCAATTCCGCCAATGATGTGCTATGCCAAAGTGTGGTTCAGCCATAGGAATGGTAGTATTGTGGCAGTTGATTACTTGGCCATGGGCAGAAACAAACGCAGACTGTGAGCCTGCATGGCGGAAAACTGAATCTGTCGGGTTGCATTACTGCCTGACCTATAAGAGGTGCAGAAACATACTTTCTTCAATGGCTATGCCTTCAGCTTGCGCGCCACCTGAACAGATCGATGGAAAAGTTGCCTGCCTTGGCATACCGATTTCAGCACCTTACCCCTCATCTTAAAAACAGCAAGGCGGTTACGTTCTCGGCCTCGAAACCTAACCTCGATAGCCTTCTTAATAGTATGCGTATCCCTTTGGCAAAATAACTTGAGACTTGTCCACCTTCTTTCCTTGTTATCATACGCGCCTCCCTAATAATAATCAACAACCTTGAGAGATAACTCATCGCCAAGTTCAATAATGAGCCCGTACCAGCCGCAACTATCATCAAGCAGTCTGGCGTCACAGCCTTTCCTGCAATCGTCAGATGTCACTGTCTGCGACAACGAGCTTTTGCCCTCGCAACCGAACAGCGACCATTACGTTGACAACGGTAGCGACTATGACGATCGTGGCGACACTTGTACTATACAAGAACATGTTCAAGATGACACTGGTGCTATCTTCCCTGTTCCTGATGAGGCTGGGTTCATTCGCAAGCTGTACTCAACACTCCAGACACAAAGCTGGATAAACGAGCTTCTTATTTGGATCTTCAGTCTCTTGTTGTTCACAGCAATCGTCGTCGTTCTGTCAAATTTTGATGAGAAGCCGTTCTCAGATTGGCGGGCACCCATCAGCCTGAACACACTACTGTCGGCATTGATCACGTTTTTATTCATTTTCGTATCCAGCGCTATCAATATGTGCGTTTTACAGCTGAAATGGAACCACTTTGCCAGCACACATCCCATCTCCGATCTGGTGTTATTTGACCAAAATGCTGTGTCGGTTTATGGGAGCCTGTCTTTGTTGATCAAACGACCGAAGAAGTAAGTGTAACTACTTGTGTCCCTTCACAAGGATATACGTACCTGACTGGCAGTATAGTGCACTTGTGTCTTTGGCCGCCATTCTCACTATATTAATTACCGTTATCGGACCGTTTGTCCAACAAATTATATCATTGGAATACGTAGTTCAAAAAGTTAAAGACAACAACATAACATTACCGGTCATGACGGTCCCGCTAACTCAAGACCAAATCTACATTCCTGAATGGCGACGACTCGCAGGACTGGCTCTCGCTTCAGAGGCGAACACACCTTTCAACGTTGTCCCGAGCTGTCCCGTTAATGCCAATTGTACATGGCCTCCCTACGATACCTTAATCGTCATAAGCGAATGCCAGAATATTACAGAGCACGTGCAGCTCGACGGTGACTGCACATTCACTTCAGATGACCATCGCAACGTAAATTGCATGGTCCACGCGAGTTGTCTTACTGATTCCAACGGTAACCTTTTAATTTGCAATTCCGATTCAATGTCAATGAATTACTCCATCCCAGGAGCAGAAGGTCCCCATTTGAATCTGGTTGTAGACGTTCAGTGGGAGAACACGTCTTGGGACGAAATCAAGATTTGGCATGTTACTCCACTTGACTATTCCAACCCACAAGACGATCCCAGCCTACTTTACAACTTATCAGCGCTTTCTGATCCAACTACATCGCTAGTGTTCAAAGGTAAAGGGAACGTTCTCTGTGATTTCCAACTGATTGAAGTCACAGACCTAAGCAAGACCAACAATACAATGATCTTCAAGCCCCAATATGGCAGCGAGCGGACAACATGGCCCCCCAATGACGAGAATGCGTCCGCAACACTCGACGTTAATATTGAAAGCCCCATCTTCGCAATGGAATGCAACTTCCATCTGGTTGGGCAGAAGATGAATGCGACTTACATCAACAATATTTTCGAAGAAACTGCCATTGGCCACCCTGTCGAAAATAACTCGGCGGCCGCCCAGACAGCAGTAATTCCAGGTACCTGGTGGGGGTTGGATGAGGGAGATGCTCTTTACGACTGCATATTCTTTGCCGGCGAGAATACTGGAGATACGCCCTTACCCCTAGTTGCCTGTTACCTGGTTGCTGGGGCCAATTTTTCGATTTTACAGGAACTTGTTACCGACATAACTTTCACTTTCGGAAGTTTTGAGGACTATTTCGGACTAATTCCAAACATTGATCATGATGGCGACTTTGAAACCTTTTACGAAGCAGCGACTGCAGTGATGAGCAATGTTGGACGCATAATAACTCAGGGTCTGCGAACTTCAACCCAGAAGCCCAAAGCTTTCGACGATTTCATCATCAACTATTTTAATTTCGAACCCCTTATGAACGCGACATTCGGATCAGCGCAGCCTCCCAGTGTTGCATATGGAACAGCTACAAGGAATGTGCTCGTATACAAAATCACCTGGGGCTGGATCAGTTTACCCGCATCCCTGCTCGTCTTCCTCGGCCTGCTGATCCTATTTACGGAGGTGAACACAAGACGGATGAAAATTCCCGTCTGGAGACAGAGCCGCCTTGCAAATGTATTACACGGCGCTGATGAGTCTACTCGCCGCCTGCTGGTCGACGCCGAGGATAGGGGGCAGTTGGATGAGGTCGCGAAGCTGACGCGAGTAAGGCTGTCGAGGGAGCGAGGGGTCCTTGTTGCTGTTACTGATGAATTGAATGAGGTGGGACAAGAGGATGGGGAAGAGGGATCAGGAAGTACCACGAAGACAGTTTTGGTTGCGGACTGATGAAAGTGATGACATTGAAGAAAGGGTTGAAACGCCAGGGTTGAGAGCTAACTTTGCCCTATATGTATGCAAAATCAATCGGGAGGCTTTAGAAGGGGTTTCGATTTAGTTAGAGGGACATACTATGTAATACTTGACATCTGAACTTCGCATACCCCTGCAAGTTGGTGTTGCCAAGTACAGATACAGACAATTTCGGCTGCATGCATTACAGACAGTAAATATTTCGCATATCTTAAACAGGCAGTCTGATCCCAGGTACTGTCAATGATCTTCAAGGATGCCATCAAAATAGGGACTATTTACACATCCAACCCCTCCACTACACGTCAAAAAGCGATCGACTTGATCATCTCGGCGTTACTTCCGTCACCACTTTCCTCGTTTCGGAGGACGGTGATGGTCTTTCTTCTTCATCTAGACTAGAAGCTGGTTTCCCAGCGCCCTTCTTCTCGATCTTCTTCCACTGAAGTCCAAGACCAGCTACGAAAGCAGCTGCAGCACCAGCAGCCGATATGTAGTATGTGTTTCGCAAGCCCTGCAGGTAAGCTTTCAAGACGGTGTCCAAAGCGTCGGACTGTCCAATCTGGGCCAAAACAGTCCGGATGTTGCTTGCACCGCTGTTGATGAATATTTGAGGATCGAGCTGAGGCGCATCTTTGTGAAGGCTATCAATTAAGCCGTTCTGAAAACCCGTCTGAGCCACGGCTATAAAGAGCGCCCCTCCAAGAGACTGGAAGAACTGAACACATGCAGTGCCCTGAGGAACTAGCTCTTGCGAGACTGAGTTCTGGACAATAAGTACGCTAATTTGGAACCCGACGCCTGTACCTAGGCCACTTATGACTTGATAACCAAACCACCTGCCGAGAGGCGTACCGATTTGGAACGTGGTGATCAGGCCATCACCAATCGCGACGAGGGCCATTCCTACAAGTAAGACAGGATTGTAGTACCCCGTCGCACTGATGATACCACCACTCGAACCCGAGCTGATGACGACAGCTATGAGGAGTGGGAGAAGTTTTATACCAGCTTCTATCGCAGAGACCCCTTGTACGGCTTGGAAGTAGAGCGCTGTCGTCTAAATTAGTCGGATGAAATGAAGAGAATGAATGGATGACTTACATAAGTAGTAGACAAGCGGAAAGAAAGAGGCGCCAAAAGAGAAGCTGATCAACATCGCGCACAGGATATTTCGGTCTCCAAATTATCGCCTTGCCACAGTTGTATACAAACAAATATGATAGCAACAACACCCGCGCCAACAAGAAGCCCGATAATCCGTGAGCTGGACCAAGGGTAGGTGACACCTCCCCATTGCAAGGCAAGGAGGAGCATAACGATTCCTCCTATCGAGATCGTAGCTCCTAGAAGGTCAAGGTCGAGAATTCGGGCAACGAAAGATTTGTTGTCCGGGTTATTTTCACGCGCCAAATTTAGGTAAAAGAATATGCCAGCTATCGCGATCCCGCCAATCTGCAACCCATGTCAGCTTGACCAAGTCGTGAGAATGTGGGGAAGGTCTGCTTACCGGGAGGTTGATATAGAAACACCATCGCCAAGAAACATGTTGAGTGAATGCGCCGCCAAGTAGCGGCCCGGCAACAGACGCGATGCCCCATATGCCACCAAAAGCACCATACGCAAGAGGTCTTCTCCGGAGCGGCAAAGAAAGCGAGAGAATAACAACAGCCCCGGAGAAAAGTCCCGCGCTTCCCAAACCCGCGATCGCACGTCCGATAATGAAAGCCGGTGACGAAGGCGCGACAGCCGAGACGAGACTGCCTAGCTCGAAGAGTAGAACGGCCCCGATGAAGACGTACTTGATACTGAAGACACGATAGATTTTGCCGTAGAGTGGCGTGAGCGCCGTCGTAGTCAGGAGATAGGCGCTGCCGTAGCCATTGCCACTTGCATTCATGCATGCGATAATTTGTACTTATGCAGCCAGGCACGGGGATACTTAGATTCGATTCTCTCTGAGTAATTTGGTGTTTTAAAAGAAAGAAATGAAAATTGAGAGCCTCGGGAAATCGAGACTAGGCTGGCAATGGCAAGACAGCAACGCACTTATTGATGTCTTGGGCTCGGGACTCTAATTATAACCCGAAATCCTGGGTTTTAATATGGGACCGTCATAGCAAAACTTAGATACTTCAAGTGAGTCCGTCGCCAGAAGATAAATGAGAGTTTTTCTTCAATCCTGACCGAGCCATCAGTCAGAACTCACACAGCATGTGCAACTATACCGAAGTGAGCCCCGCTACCCCTGTTCTGAGAGAGCCTCTGGTTTAATAGAAAGTTAGGTCGTGTACGGCATGTGCTCACATTATCGCCAGGTCGCTTCAAAATGGTGCAAGACATATGAGAGAACAGGAAGGGGGTGCCAACCAATTATCACATTGGTACAGATCAGGTGAGCATTGTAACATATCCCGCAGTATTTGTGATGAGCGACCATTGACATCGTCTTCCTTCTAGAAACGAAGAGTACTGTTGTAAGTCGGGCGCAACTATGATTCTAACTGCATCGACTGACACACTATGCAGCGGATTGTCGAGCAGCACTTCAACTAAGTAAGGTGATCTGGGAGGGCCTGATCGAACGGGATGCCGAGGCAAGGTACTACAATTCGCAGGGCAATGCGGACGTAGCTTATCCTGCCTTTAAATATAAACAGTACAACACGCTAACCTCCCATCTCCAAGACCCATCACAATAAATTCGAATTGTGCAAGGCTGCATTGTTTAAAAACATCCCGTGTAAGATTGGACTATGATCCAGCTGCCACAATGAAACATAGCTTGACCTATAAGCTATCGCGCACGAACCTACTCGGCTTTGCTCCAATATCGGAGATGATTTAACAGCTGTCTGTCAAATGTCAAGTTAATACAACTATTCTGTAATTATACATTTACACAAAACCCGACGAGGCTGGTTTAATATAAAGGGATCGCAATTCTTTATATATGTAATGAATATACACAAACACCCAATTCGATTTATCTAATTGAATGAGGGGAAACGTGGTTGTCAAAGCCATGAAGGCTAGATACAATGGAGAACGCCCCACACGTGACCACCCGAGTGTATATAAGATAGCTTCACCCCCGACGAGTAGTTCGGGGAACTTAGACCTCAAGATAATCAACGGGATACCCATGCACCATTCTTGACAGCGGTATCTGTGACCTGTCTGGATTTAAGGGAGGAAGCAGGGAACAGCTTGCGAGGTATGTACATTACCGGTATGATAAGGTTCAACCCGGGCGAATAGGCTATTCCAAACAACAGCTCAGAGAATCTTTCACTCTCTAATCAAACTTCCAACTAGTCGCTTCAGATTTCTTGTGGTACTCCTTCATGATCAGCTCATTCAATATTATCTGACTCACCCAATGCGCCCTTCCCTCAATCTTTCTGTTGATGCAGCTGCCGGAGTTGCATTTTTGTAGAGTAGTACCGTCCTAAATATATGCTGGCCGAAGCTTCGCGAAAAGACCGTCCAGACACGTCATTCATTAGCCCAGACACGCCATTATCTGTTCAAGTGAGCCATTTCACGCGTGCTGCCTTCTTTTAGAGACTTCTACTTCTTTAGTTCGGTTGCGCACTCAATTCGCGACACTTATTGAAGCGTATCTCACCTTCGAGGGCAATGTCAAATCAATAATAGTTCATATCGTCTAATTTCCTCTTCAAGAGACGCATGGCACCATGCCATGTGCTCCGATTTCGCAGTAGAGACAGGTGTGCCGGCGCTCTTGAGGTGCTTCAAAAGTGGTGGCGTTTCGATGGCGGCTTATTATGAGGATCTTCGCGTCGTCTTCTCTCACACCTCCTGCGATGCTTAGCCATGTTTGATTTATCGCGTGGCTCTCCACATATCTCGCATATAGACCTTTTAGCATTCGGCATGCTTGTGTCCTCTATATTCCCATTCGCATGGTGAGTTGCGGCATCTTGGGCGGGATTGACATGTGCTGCTTTGGGCCATTGCTGTTGTTCAAGCCACAAAGGGACTTGACCCTTACATGGGTGTCAGCATGGCAATTATATTCAACCAACTATTAGATGACGAACCTGGCAATAGTCTAGAAAACCCTTGATAAGTGTTTCAACCCTAAAGTTCTTAGTCATATCAGATTAAATACTTTGGAGGAGACCTACTGTCGTGGTGCAAAGCTTTGGCCGGTTGTAACCGCTTCTTCTACCCTTTCCGTAGGGCCGTGACTGGGGCGGATTCTGTGACTAAGAACATGGACGAAGAAATGAACTTCCTCGCTCTCCTTCCCACAGTCGGGGCATGGGGCATTTTGATCATACCCAGACAAATGGCTCGAGATATGCGACGCTAGATTCTCTGCACAGGCGTCACAAAAGGGACATAATGCCTTCGAATGTTTACATTGCACATGCGTGGCGAAGGTGTCCATGGGCGGGGATTCGGTGCAGTCGGGGAATGGGCACTGCCGAGGCCTATGCTCCTTCTTATGCTCTGCCAATTGTGTCGGCGGGCATTGGATATCGCAGTCGGGGCAGTCCTCCCACAAATATATCTCCCGTCGGTAATCACGAAGCTACGAGGTCGAATATATGCCGGTACAGCCTTCACAGCGAACATAACACTAAGATGTATATTACTCTATGTCGGACTCCGATCCGAAATATTGACAGTAAAGGCAGAATATTTCCGAATAGACAGTTCGCGAATGGACAAATAACTCGCTGACCGGAAACTCTCCGTCACACAGTAGGCATTTTCTAGGTTGGTGAGTTTGTTGGATATGGTTACTAAGCGGGATATCCTGGTTGACTTCGTCGCAGTAAGGGCATCGCTTGCCGTTGTGGTAGGTCAGGAGGTGCTCCGCCATCGCTTTCTGAGAGAGTCTCTGCGAGCAGTATTCGCAGTCTAGCGTCGTATGAAACATTGCGAAATGGTCTTTCGCATCGAGAGACGTAATACCTGGGCAGGTTTTACATTTGAGCCATTCGTGCGAGTGTGTTAAGTGATGATCGACGTGAGTATTGTCGACGAGATTGTTGCATACAGGACAAGTAACCCAACTGTGCGATGTATTGATGTGTTCCCAGAATTTTCTGGCGAGTGGTGCAACCAGATTGCAGTCAGCGCACACCGCTAGGTGATGGGTCTCGAATATATGTTTCAGTAGACCAGCTGCCGGATCTTCTGCGACAAAGTCACACTTGTCGCAGTGTTTCCTGAGATGACTCCGGATATTCGCATGGCTTGTGGCATATCTCTCGCACCAGTGAGTTGATCTGATATGGTCGCCTAGATCGTTATGTATTTCTGCACAATCGTGATAACAGTGTGTTGTCTCGATATGATGTTCTACGTCGATAGCCAGGTCAGAATAGTAGCTATACTTATGGCTAGCTCTAATATGGTCGGGCAGATTATCTTGAGGTTTATCGCAGTGCCGACAGTAGTAGTTGACTGAAATATGTCCTGCTAGGCTCGCACTATATATGCCGCAATATGGATATATATGATCGTGCCTGACATGGTTTGCAAAGTCGTTGTAGTTCTGAAAGCTTCGATATCTACAATAATGGTTTTCCTGAAAATGTGTGGCTATGTCTCGATGGTAGGCTTAGCAACAGGTATGTTGCGTCGCAATATGTTCTTCGCATGTTTCGTCTTTACGTCGATAGTCGCAGCTATATTTACGATAAATATGTGCTTGCAAGTCTTCGAAGCAGCCGCGACAATAAGGGCAAGTATGATCTTTTTGGATATACGTTGCCAGGTTTTCGATATGAAAGTAGCGGAGGTCATGTCGCTATTGGTAATGCTCGAGTAGTTTATCAATTGGAATAATCTCGTCACAGAATTAGCAGGTCGATAGCTGGTGGGAAGCTAGATGCTCATCCTTGGATGCTGTTTTTATAACCATGTAGCAAACAGTGCAAGTGAAAAAGCCTGGTCGGCAAGCCTCTGTGTAGACGCCTACATCACTAAGACCATGGTGAGGATGGAATGTTTTCGGAAAGTCGGCGTAGATGTTAGGTGGGTAGAGAGTGCTCAAGACACCTCCCTCTTTAAGGTCATTGAAATAATCCGACGAGTGTTTTAAATGATCAATGGTTGGCCACCTACCGTCTAGAATTTTGAAGTGCTTGCGTCGATCAGGGTGACAGTGTAGTGCAGCTTTTTTGAAAGCCGTTTGTACTTGTTCCACAGTAGTTATGTGCTCGTAGGATAGACCTAAAGCGACCCAGGGGCTAAAGTGAATTAAAAGATGCTTCACCATGATGAGTGAGGACGAAAGGACGAGGACGGGGACGAGGGACGAACCCCACCGAGCCCACTAGTGGAGTTTGTTGTGGCGAGGCAATCTAGTGGCTGACAGCTCCACGATACAAAACAGGTGGCGCGTGTGCTTATGCAGATATACACATAATAAATTCAGTCAATCAAAGCCATCGCTTATCAATAAACAAGGCGCAACAAACACTAATCTCCGGATGTGATAAAGATTGAATCATTTACTCGCTAATTATAATCTAGTTAATTGGATATTTCTATGATACATAACTTCGGGCCATTGCCTAGACACACCATCATTTCCGAAGGCGATTTCGCCGACCTGCCACCTCTTGGTGCTAAAGTCTACCGTTGTGCTTGAGAGTATGCCGTCTAAGTGCGTGAATAGAAGGGAGAGAGCTTGGTCTAAAAAAGACCAGGAGTGTTTGGTATCTGTTCTATCACAAGTGGAAGCAAGACTATAGGCAAAGCGATGTGTTGTTATGTCAAAGGGTGGTAGACCAGTCCAGCTACACTCGGATCTAATGGAAAAGGAGCAATGCTGATGGAACGCGGCGACGCTAGACTGTTTGAAGTAGGTAGATGACCTGGAGGCTATGGAAATAAAGAACTGTAAAAGGAAAGAAAACAGGGTCGGGTCATAGGAGAGGGGATTTCTTTATATATTGTCACAGCCATTATTCTAGGACTGTATACCGAGGAATGCATGATATAATCATCGATCTGTTGGGGTTTGGATGGCTTGGTTCAGTCCCGGATCAATAATGTTAGGATTAAAACTTGTAGCTGAACTAGGAATCTGCCTTATTCATGGGCATGATGAACGTCGATATTCAAGGGTTGACGTCTAAGGCTTCTTAATGTTAGCTGGACACGGCCACGCTTGCGGCATTCGTTTTCAAATTCAATAGACGTACTTATGGCGCTTGCTTTCGCCTTCCGATTTTGGATCTCTACTCCAACTCCTGAGGTAACCTATCGAGGCAGCTGACAGCGCACTTGTCGTCAAAAAGGGTTGAGCCATAAGTAGGCCGTTGTTTCGTTGGTCCGCCTTGTGAGGGATGGTAGTCTGACTGGCTCCGCAAGCCCCTGATAGGCGCGTAATGGGAACAACTGCTCTACGAGAACAGCGGCTTCGTCACACCATTCATCCTGTGGGATGAGGTCGCAGGTGCCTGGTCTTTGTCCTGAGACTTGGTCTTAATGGGCAGGGTGTAGATAAGGCAGTTTGGAAGGGCCGGGCAATGTTCTCGGCTGAGTTAATACTAATCTATTGTTAGTATATTTTTAAGTTATTGGTCCTTAGTAGCGAAGCAAATTCCGCCATGACGAATAGAGAAGGACTATAAAGCTGAAGACGAGATGACAGTTTTAAATGGTCATTTGAGTTTATCAATAGATCGAATAATGCGTTTCATTAATGACTAGAACCTTGTCTTTAAAAACCAAATCCTCACCCCTTTCAAAATCAGACCATTGACACGCATGATTGCCTTTGCAAATAACAACCTTAAAACCGTGTCTTCTATTATATTTCTTCTACGCCAGTTCGAGCCAAACCCCAGATAATTCGGAATAGTGTGCATAGTTGAAGGGGGTTCAGATCGCCCTCGTAACGGCCCGTTTTGTCAAATTTCTTCTTCTCAAAAATGAGCTGCTCCCATGCGATAAGGAAGGAAAGAATCCTTGTCCGCATGCCCTCGTATTCTGCAAGCTTGACGTGAGCAAAAAGGTTGTTTGCTTCCTTGGCGGCCTCGTCTTGGCTAAGGGCTAAAGTCATTATCTTTATTCCCCTCTCGCGCCAATCCAGCTTGCGTGGTAGCTGTCGATAGCCCTTGTCGACGTATGGACTAGCCCCGTCGAATTCCGAGAGCCATTGATTGGCCAGAAGGCGTGCAACCCCTGTCTTGCCCGAGCAGTCCCAGCTCAGGTTTATGGTAGGTTCAATCTGCTGGGTTGGGTTTGCAAATGACATAATGATAAAATAAAGTGTTCTTCAGGGTTTAGAGAAAAGAGGACTACAATGTCGATAAGTGGCAGCTTGTAAAGCATTAGTTCTAGATAATGAACTAGCTACTTATATGTGGTTTCTAGCTATTCTAACCGCTCGGGCTTACGATGGTTTGTCTATTTCAGATATATCGTTTTTCTATATTTCGTCGTTGAACCCGCGCGGTAACACTATCTACAAAAATGGCATATTCCTTTCGGAGCAACCCGCCAGTAAAGTTCAGGTTCAGCGTCCGCGGTTCCAGATTAACCCCCCACACTGGACTCCCCTTCAGCGTACCGTAAATCCCACGGTAAACCGCATCGGAACCAGCACAAGTCCCAAATCCCTCCTAACTAGTCACATCGAACACAAAATCCCCAGCATTCTGTCTCCAGAATGGATCCTAGATCGTAGCGAACGAGCTAGGCTTGTAATGTCTGCGGGGTTAGTGGGGTTCTTTTGCATCCTCTAATAGTCGAACAGTAGACTGGACGAGGAAAAGGAGAAGATCAAGCGGCGGAAATAGGAGTGAAAAAAGCGACATGTCCTTAGCTATGGATTAAAACAAATGCGCAAAAGGGCGGATCAATCGTTACGGTTTCCAGTTCTGTTTTGTCTGCGGCGGCTTATGGAAGACATGCGACTGCGCACAATAGGACAAGCATCGACTCTGCCAGATTGAAGCTCGAGACCACGCAGGTCATCCTAGGGGGCAGAGGGGAAATAGCAGTTTTACTTTGGAACCGACGTTTTGACGGCTCTGTAGCTAATAGTTCTACCGATAACCTACCTACTTACGGGCCCCTACCTTATAGTGGGGTTGGTACGGAAGACTTCCAACATATCCTCTGCGGGGTAACCAGCCTTAGCAGCGCGTCTCTAAAAACATCAACATCGTGGTTTGCCCAGTTATTATTGATTATTTTCACAGACGCCTTTCCCCAAGTTGCTTATCAGGACACCTATGAATATATATTGCCCTTACTTATTCAGACCTTCGCTTTTTTACCTATTTACTACCTTCCCATACTGAGCCCGTTTACATTTCCCCATTTCTAGACATTTGGAGCACTGTGGGCGCGACACCTTTCTCGTGATCCTATTTCCCGTCACCCCCCAATTCGCCTTACCTTAGGTGCCGCGCATCACAGACTTTAAGATATTGACAGGATAGTACGAGAACTCTGCTCCCTAGATCATCCGACTTAGATCCCGTCGCCCGAGCTTCCACCCTTTAAACAACTCGAGGTCCGCCTACGCGAGCAAGGAGTCGATAGCCACACTTTCCTCATATACCCCAACGAATCCGCACTCTCCGACAGTCTTAGTATCACAACTCTAAAGCAGCAGAGTAACTAACAGTACCTTGCCTAAGAGGACACGTCTTCGATCGACACTATATATTCGGAGTTAACTGGTGACAATACCCACCAACCTACTGCACTCGAGGATACTGCTTCCGCGCATGCCAGGAAGCGGAAGGATCAAAGCCGACCCGACGCGAAACGCCTAAAGCCAAACGAGGTGATTGAGATCTCAGATGATGACCACAGGGGTAATGATCACACCGAAATGCTCGGGACTTCAGAGAGCGATCCCGATAATAACATCATCCAATTCAGCGATTCATCACCATATCCTCGAACTCTGATCCAAAAGATGCCGCGCCTGCCTCGTCGTCGTACTCTTCTCGTGGTTCCGGACCAGCCGATGCTGCTACTCTTAACAACGACTACTTGTCGAAACACAACGTTGACAAGATCCTTTGTGCCCATAACGACGATATGCTATAGGCAAAGTGCTGTGAGTTCTTCGATGACGACATACGGCACGTGTCGAGTAAGGACAAATCCCATATGCATCGCTTTCCTTACACCAAACTCAAGCTGAAGCCCTTCTAGTTATATGCCGTCTACTGGGTTCTTTCGCAGCCATTGCGAGACATACTCGGAGCTCTCCTGGCCGACGAGCCCAGACTTGGTAAATAATACGTCGTGCTTGGACTCATCGCCACCCGGGCTGCTATTCTTGACAGTAAGCACCATATGGACGAGCAAGAATTTAGGTACTGTTGTGTACAGCGTTCGAGAGGGCCCGGTTGTGATGTTGCTATTACTCTAGGTTTCGTTGAAACTATAAGCTGGACTGCCAGCTGCTTCTTAGTGCTTAAGTTATATTTATAGCATACCATTAGAACAATCTCTAGGCAGCAGCAATACTATGGAAAAGGACTTCGATTTGGTAACTATATAGACTGGTAATATAGAGCCAACACAGGACAAAGAATCTAAAGGGGAAGGTGAGGTTGGGGCAGGCCTTGATAAACCCCGCCATCCCCACAACACCTACAAGCTAGTGCTACCTGCGTCGTACGTCATTCAAACAGTGAATGGTGAACAAAATAAATAGGTTATATATTTATTAAAACATTGAAATATATATCAAATTTCTCATAGCCGCTTATCTTTAAATTTACTATAAACGCTTTTAGATTCTTAATTTAAAACGCGCCTATCGGCAGCGCTTATAAAATAGAAACAATATAGTCGCCTTGGCCAATTTTATATAGATCGGTTACCATGCTTTATAATATATCCCTTTTTGCCAATACTGGTATTTAAGAAAGCTTTAGTATCTACCCCATCGAGGCCCTAAACAATATTTACCCTCCTATTTTTGACATACTGAGCTATGTTTCCACTCATCTTCGTACTTTTGGTCGTTCGCATTTCGGCTGTCGATATCGCCGTAACAAGGACGTTGGACTTTGGTCTTCAAATCCAGACTAGCTCTTATGCAAACCATTATAGTTCTGAACCTCCCGGTCGTTGGCTTCCCGCTTCTATAACTACCCCTACACGACCTATCACTAGTATGCATCCCTCCCATGGCATGGCTTCCCTCCCATCCGTTACTCAAACCATCTCCCAAAACGTATGCCCTAGTGCTTCCGGGCAGCTCTCTCCCTCAGCTGCTTGGCACGGGACCTCTTTTTCTGGGGCGCACTGCAATTTTGGCACACTACTAACTCCAATACCTACAAGATCGACTAGTTGGAAAAGCAATAGTATAGCAACTTTCAAAACAACCACTTCGTCAAACCCGCCTCCAAAATCAACTAGTTCCAGGGCAGCCAGTATCATTCCTTCTAAGACAAACACATCGGTTATTCCACCGCCTACAACATCAATGGGGTTAGGGAGGCATACTTTGGTTCAGCAGGTCTGGCCCTCCGTTGCTTTCATATTTGTTGCGGTTAGCTTTTTATATCTTTAGAAAAGGCCATCTCCATTTTCGACAAGTCTAGTATGTTCTTATTAGGAATAGTATTAAATCATGCGTACCTTTATTTAGTTTGCTTTGCTTTTTATTTATTTAGTTTTTTAGTCATCTGTATAAATTCAACCTGTTTTTGTCTACAAATTTGGTCATATTAGTCTTGTTTTTATATATTTGCAGGAATGTGTTTTATATGCTATTATCGATGCGGATCTCTGCTTTTAGCATAAAACAAAAAACGTCTCTAGGTAATAATACTGGCCCATTAATACACACATAGGTCCGCCAGACAGCTCCTTATAGAAATCAAGCCGGGCCCAACAATTCATTTAGCGATAGGAATGTACTCACGACCTAAAATCTACGACCCCACAATCGCCAAGCAAGTACGAAACGATCTTGGTTCCGAGTCAATCGACTGAGCGTCGGCCCAATTAAGATTCTTAAGAGCTACTGAAGCATATATTGATGGGGATACTGGCCATAAGCGCTTGCTGCTTGTCGGAGTCCTTGGTGGAGATACTCACTGTGCTCTGAGCGAGTTCGCCCGGCTTTGCGATGATATTGTGAAAACACTCCCTATATAACAGTGGGTTCGTCTTGAATGTTCAATTTAATCTTTTCACAAGTAGAGGGTGAGCTAAATTTGTATTCCGAATTGAGCAAATTCTAATTACAGAACCAGCTTAAACCAAAACTCTCGCGTCTGATCAATCTCCCTCAACATGCCCCTTTTCAAATGACGTGCACATTCTTTTTTTCAACCCCCCTGTTGTCAAATGACAAAACTTTTCCAGGCTAATACTCATAGGTTCCAGAGTCCTCAAGCTTGAGCTTGCTTATAATCGCTTGCACCTCGGATCTTCGTGCTCAAATCTCCAAGGGGAAGCGCAAACGGCATGTCGACTGATGCTAACATGAGGGAGAGGAGAATCCACCAGCCCGCGGCCGTGGCGACAAAGCTGAAAGCGCCCGAGGCCTAGAATTTCAATGGACAGTTAGCCAACAAGAGTATTGGCCACTTTGTGAGGTAACAGAGGAGAAGAAGGAAAAAACATACCACGAGTAATCTTCCAGCAAAGGCTGCATTGGCAACGTAGTTCTCGGCCAAAGCAAAATACGCGCCAGTGATCAATGAGAAAACCAAGACGAGAGAGAAAAAGACTAGAACAAAGGCGAGGTTGGTTCGAATGGAACACACGAGGAAGACGATGCACAAAAGACCCATGGATAGAGTCACGAATCCTGATATTCAAACGAACAATTAATTAGTTTCGAATTCCATTCATGTCACAACTGGTCTCATGGTTCGACGTACCAAAGCTCGCGTTGAACCCCTGGGTTTCCAGCCCCAAAGCAGCAGACTCGCCCGATGGCGCGTATGAGGCGTATGCGTTGAACTGTGGGAGTAACTCGCAGCCATAGGCTGTCCAGAACGCGCCAAATGAGAGGAAGACGACGGAGGGGAACGTATTTCCGAGGAGGAGCTCGAAGAGACCTCCGATGAACTCTAGGATACCGCCGAAGAATATGAAGAAAGGTCTGCGTGAGGGATTGTTCATGTTATGTCAGAACAACCATAGTTCATCGAAATCGAAAGGCTCTGTAGGACTTACATACTAGCGGCACCACTACCGCCCGCGCCACGCCACCCCATCAAATCGCAGGCGAGAGGTCCAAGGGAGATGAGGAATCCTGCTATCCCACTAATATGATTCGCGACGGTCAGCAACATCGGCCTTTTCAAGTGCCAGCTTCGCAATTGTCTCTGTCAAAACATGACTTACACTGGAGTCGGATTCCCAAATGTCTTCCGTAAGTCCCCTTTGGCTTTATTCTGCGGGGAGAGATACAATTTCTCGAAAAGCTCGGGGGGCATAGCGACACTCCCCCCTGTGGGCACCGGTCGGATGGTGTTCTCGTCAAACTCATAATGAGTTGTGTTGGCAGCATGTCCACTCTCCATTGTGTCCGTTGTTAATACGCAGGTGGTTAGAGATCAAGGATTCGTAAAATATAAAGAATGGGTATACATCAATGAGAAGAGTCATGGTCAAATTTCCACTATGGGGTTTCTGGGGAACTTATTCAACCCTAGATGAGAACTCTTCCATTGCCCCAGGAAAGTGCCGAGAAACCGTCATATGCCGAGTCAGCTCCGTACGGGGTTGTGGAGACGACGGCAGGCCCAGAGCTGCGGAGAAGAAGACCCTCCAGTTCAAGAACCTTGGGTCCGAGAGCTCAACCCCACTCCACTAACCCCTCTTTATGCGTCGAAATGCAAATCTTAGATTCGACCGGCAGAGCATTGCGGCCCGGACTTATGTGGAGTTTAGGATCGTGTCATGGTGGAATGGTCCCCGCATCCATTCGGGCGGCTCCGACTACAACAGGTCGTGGTCCAAGCTTCTAGATAGGTACTCTGCTATACACGGAGCCATATATTGTTAGTAAATAACAAATAGGGCGGCCCTATCGTTGGCGATTAGGGACTTCGGATCTCATACCTTATGAAATCTGAAGGATCTTCCAGCGGGCCTTGTTCAGAGGTTGTAAAGAATGGTTGGGTAACGATTGATTGATCAAGGGATTTTGTGATCGAGTTGTGACCGTAGAGGCTCGATCCAACCGGGGAATCCATTCGAGGGAAATCATGACTAAGACCTCCAGGATTTTTTGTTACCTGGCTAGTATGGTATGCTCCCAGGTTATATCATATCATCAACCCCGGCGCCTTTGTCCGATCGTTGGAGTCACTAGCCTCATTATTTCGGATGACAGGAGACCTTTCGACCCCGCTTGCAAGTTGGCCCTCGAGATAACTGACATTCGAACCGATCGCTGAACCGGCGCTAGTCAAGTGAACTTTTGGCTGCCTCCTTCTCCACACTCATGAAAATACCTCAGAATGACAAAGCGGAGTCGAGAAAGTTAAGGGAGATAAAGGGCTCTATAAGTGGATTGCCAAAGTTGAAACCTGGAGATCAGTCACTAATTAAGCCGTAGACATAGACGTTGTACTCACAGATCTATCCGTGATAAGAGCTGATTTCCAGAGCTTGGAGTAGAGGAAACCTTGCTATCGGCAAGATCGCGCCGAATGCACAGGCCTTTACCACCGGCATAGCCGGAGCTTCTCGTCTTCCTATTCACATGGGCCGTCAATCTCTCGAAGATCCTTTCAACGATGGGGGTTGTGCCCAAGTACCCTCATGGGCGAGATCTCTTTCAAATGTGTCAAACTAATCTACCCTTCTCGGTCGGATGTTATTGCTTTAGACGGGCTGGATATAACATCCCCCCCCCCCCCTCCCCCCAGAAAGGCTACTGCCGTAGTGGGTGCCTCCGGATGTGGCAAGAGTAGTATCATAGGTCTGCTCGAGAGGTTCTATCGACCCGTGGGTGGAACCGTCAGTGAGCCTAAGTACCATCCATCCTGTTATAGCTACTATAGGGCATCTCATAGTGACACCTCAATAGCGCTGGATGGTTCAGTTATCAGTAGTTCGAATCTTCGCTGGCCCAGGCAACAGATGGCCTTGGTTGGTACGGGGCCTGTCCAGTTTAAGGCATCTATATATGAAAATATTCGATACGGTCTATCACTCACTTCCAAGCATCGTTCCGCATTTCCGAAACACGATGAATACAACTTAGTGGTACGGGCGGCAATAATAGCTCATGCTCACGAGCTCATTAGCCAATTTTCTCATGGGCATGATAATCAAGTAGGCGAAGAAGGTCTCGAATCGTCAGGCAGCCAGCTCCAGCGGATTGCCATTACCAGGGCTCTCATTAAAGATCCCAAAATACTGCTCCTAGATGAAGCCACAGCTGCATCGTTCTCCGCAATCTTGAGCGTAACCGGTCTGAACAAACCACGATTCTCATCACTCATCGCCTCTCAACCGTTCGTAATGCAGATAAGATAGTGGTGATAGCCGAAAGCCGAGTCGCCAAGTCGGGCAGTCATGAAGACCTCCTTCAAGCTGGCGGTATCTATGCCACCGCTGCCGCGAGGCAAGACAATCCCGGCGATCACGATTAAGGACGAGATCATCAGCGTGGATAGCATGGGCCATATGCAGAGTTGTCCACTCCACATGGAGTCGCTCATAGTGCCGGGTTGGGCAGCACAAGGAAAGAAGATCTCGAATCTCATAACATTGAAGATCTATCGACATTCGCTCCAAGCCATGAAGGAAGTGCAGCGCCACTCCAATCTCTCTGGTCTCTGGTCCAATTTGCATATGAATTCACTGGCTGTCAGTTCCTGCATCGGAATTCCTGGAACTACGTTCGCACATCGATTTTTAGTCTCTGTTGTACCTTGTTCTAGGATTCGTGGGGTTTGGCACATGGTCTGTTCAGGGACTGTGCCTCGCGTACTGCTTCGAAGCAGTCACATCCAACGCAAGATCTGTCGCTCCTCAATTCATACTTCGCCAGTATGCTGCATATTTTGTTTTGCCTTCAAATTCCACCGGTGCTCTCATGGTTATCCTCTCAACGTCGGCCACCCACCTAGCAGGCTTTGAGCAGTCCTATCGACCATCCTAGCCGCATTTGCTACGCTTTTGGGCGTCGTCGTCTTGAGTCTCATCATCGGCTGGAAGCTGGAGCTCGTATTTGTGGCCACCGTTCCTCTTATCCTGGTCGGTGGATGACTTCGTCTTCGAGTCCTCGGCTTCATGGATGCCGCTGTGCGTGCAGCATATTCCGAGTCCGCAGCCTACGCTGTAGAGGCAGTAGCAGCCATTCGCACGGTTGCATCCTTTTCTCTCTCTCGAGGACCAAATCCTTGCAACTTACGAGGAGGTTCTTCGAGAGGCAGGCGCTAAGATACTGAAGTTGACTCTCGTTTCTAGCGCGTTGTATACTGCTTCACAAGCAATTATCTTCCTTATTGCGGTTCTTGGATTTTGGTATGGTGGAATTGTCATAGCTAGTGGCTCTTGCACAACGTTCCAGCTCTTCGTGTGCTTCTCTGCTCTGGTCTCAGGAACTCAGATGGTGGGTGCTGTTTTCAACGTTGCACCAGATTTGAGCAGGGCAATGCACGTGGCGAAGGATTTTCGACGCCTATCTCATGTCTCGCCCATTTTCGATAGCCCCGACGCGAAGGGAGTTGTACCTGGCAACAGCAAAGGGCTCCTCGAGTTAAATAGTGTGTCTTTCAAGTAGCCGAGTTGGGCCTGGTCGGTACGCGCTCCGGAATTTGAGCTTTCGTGTCGAGCCTGGTCAGACTATTGCGTTCGTTGGAAATAATGGCTCCTGCAAGAGTACGGAAATCCCTCTGCTAGAACGGTTCTATGACCTCTCATCGGGCTTTATTGGAATTGATAACTACGACCTACGCGATTTGACTGCGCAAAGCTTTAGTTCTTTGCTTTGAATCCTTCCGCAGAACTCGGTCTTATACCAGGGTACTACCAGAGGCAATATAATTTTGGGCTCGGGACGAGCGAATGTAACAGACAGCGAGATAGAACGGGTTTGCAAAGATGCCAAAATTCTGCAATTTATTGAAAGCCTCCCTGTTGGCTATAGCTCGGAAATAAGAAGTAGCGGAACAACACTATCCGGCGGACAGAGGCAAAGATCGCCATCGCTCGGGCACTTCTCTGTAACCCAAAAAATTTGCTTCTTGAGGAGGCGACGTCGGCCCTAGATTAGATGGAGAATCAGAGGGTTTGGTCAAGAAAGTCTTATTAGCGGCATCCTACGGCGGACTACAGTCGTGGTAGCTCAGAGATTACGAACAGTACGGGACGCAGATCTAATCTATGAGTTGGAGGAAGGCTCCGTTGTTGAGCATGGAAGTCATGACCAGCTTCTTAAATCTAATAGCAAATATACCGAGTTGCTTCGTGTACCAAGGCTCGAGGGTCCAGAAGAGAAAATTTTGGCAAATCCCAGGGGCCAATTAAAGCGCCGAGTCACTGCTGTTTGAAAATTACTATACTTAGAAAAGGTCAACGTTGTTGAGTTATCCACCAGCTTATCAGAACCAGATGCTGCACAAGTATCGAAACGACGCCGAATTGAAACCAACCGCTTGAGACCAAATTGTAATAAAATAGATTATAGGGAAAATGTTTAGCGATAAATCGATTAAAGTTTTAAACCGTACTACATAAGTGACTGGAATATTTGCTCTTTTTCTCGGAACTATTTTTGGATTGGCGGCACAGGGAGAGGTATCAGGCTTCTTTATACTAAGAAGAGCAGTGGGCTTATTTTGGCCGGTTATGACCTCCCAACAGTTGGAGGATCGCGCAGACTGCCAGAATGTTAATCTTGGGAGTTGTAAGTGGCCAATATCTATTCGCTTCGAATTAACTATAAAACGTCTCCTTTCCCCTTAGTCTAGTCGCTCCTATATAGAGATGCTTTTATTTCATCAATTATGTACAAAGCGCTTTCATGGCAACTGTATTTCTTGTACTAGCCTGGCTTTTTACCACTCTATTGGATCCTTTTAGTGCTCTAACCATTATTCGCTACTATTGCCCCGATCTTAGGATAACCAAGCGTAGAAATCTGATGTCATTTTTTTCTTCTATTACGTTGGCATCAGTTCTAATAATCACGGCCCTGCTTACCAAAAATAGGCATTGTAGAATGGCTACTAGATCCAATATAAAAATGGGATGGGTAGTAGCCGATGGCCGAGAGTCCCGAGTAACTAAGTAGGTAATCAACCTAGTCCACAAACTCCACACCATTCCACAAGCACGCCTCCTCAATCAACGCCACGAGCTTTAGTAACTGAGTCAGTCCCATTCAACGTCACGGAAGTCCATTGTGGGGTGGTTTGAGTTGATCCCAGCCAGGGTCGCATCGTAGGTTCCAGAAATATTAGAGGAGGTGACATGCCTACAAATCGACTACCCGCGTGCTACCGACCACGTCGGTCACTTGCTGTTCCGTCCTTGTCAGACCGAAAAGGCTGAGACACTCGGGCGTCGGGGCTTGTCCATCGCCATCTTGTATTCAAAAGTGGATGACTGTCTGGCACGAAATCAGGGACCAAATGTTCCGGGGATTTGACTAATGTGATCAATCGTAGCGAGAGAATTATTCACACCAAAGTACATACTAAGACTATAGTCGAACCATCTTGTCTGTACTTGGTAGCGTCCTCTGAGTGAAATATTGGTGTACTCCTGGTGGTATATCACAATGTTACACTAACTCTATCGACTGCGAAGGATGAGAAGAAGGGATCGGGTATATGAGCCATTGGTACTCTGACAGACTGTACCTGGTTGCATACTGTACTCTTCTTTCACCATTTCGGTTTCTACGTCGCCGGTATCTTTCGATTTGCGACAACAGACAGGATGACGTTACGGTACACAAGAAGTGATGATGGGACACATAAAGGGAACAAATAGCCTGTGATTGTGCTACAGATCACGGATTATAACCAGGCAAATCTTCAACTACTTAGTTTCAACGGATTCAAATATAGTCTTTTTGTGTCATAAGCGGGAATATTCGGCCGAACTTCGGAAGATATGTAAGGTAATAGATAGTAATACATTCTCATATTCGGCGCTATACAGAACCTCTGTGGCTCTTCATACTGTGCAAGTACAACGGCGTCGGAAGACCAGCCCTCGCTGGAATGGTCAAAAATAGTATGACCGATGACGGAACCGGTGCCCTCGTGGCCACTTCTCCACGAAAATCCTAAAACGCCATGTTGTCAAAACTCAGCGTTCAACCTTCATTGCAGTGCTACCACGGCCATGCCTCAGAGTTCACCAGCTATCAAGATGTCAAAGATGGTAGATATAGGGTACAACAAGCTTGAAGAGCAGCCAGAGTCTCTTGGTGAAGACTTCGAAAAGTCGCCCCATCATGGCCAGTACGAGGGTCATGATCAAGCTCATTTTACTAGAACAAGATACTTGACTTCCTGGTGGGCTTTCTGCGGGCATCTTCTTCTGGTCATTTGTTATACCTCCATCACATTGACGGTGCTTCACCGAGCCAGTGTGCCAAGCTCAGGGCTTGCGGATTTTGACAAGTTTGAATACGGTGGGTGACGATTTTCCGTGTGCAGGCGTGGATTGTTTCGTTCCGAGCTGGATACTGACGTGACTCATCACAGAACCGTTGAAGCCTCTCATGAAGTATCAGAGACGATATTTTGACCTCGAACTGGGGAAGGCCAGCCAATATTCTGGAAGGGGTCCAGAAGTAGATGAAGCGTGGCTTGCCATCTCAGCTCTCCCTGGACAAGGTGAATACATAGAGCGCGGGGTGTTACCATCGAACACGACCTGACGATCTTACAGTTGGTACCATCAAAATGAGCAAAGAGGAGCTGCACGCCATGAATCTATCCTCGACAGCATTGGCAGATGGATCGGGATATGCTGTTACAATTGATGTTTTCCACCAACTTCATTGCTTGGTAAGTAGAGACAGGGGAACACAGTCAAGAAGAATACTAAAATGACAGAACTTTCTCCGGAAAAGCATCATCAACACTACCGCCAACTCACCCCTGTGGCAAGAGCACGTAGGTCAGTAACGCTATTCGTCATAACAACGTGAGGTCGGCTCGTGAGCACTGTCAATCGACCGATTCTTACCACTTGGAATTACTAACAAACTTTCCACGACTTACAGACCATTGTCTCGACTCACTTCGTCTTTCCATCCAATGCCATTCCGATACGAGTTTCCTCACATACAAAGTAAGTAAAGAAAACCAGGAGTCTGTTGTATGTCCGATATGTAGCTGCTTCTGACCCACTGTGACATACGGAAAGTGGCTGAAGAACTACGCCAAACCATGGCCCGACTTCCGCTCCTTTCACACGTGTCGTGATTTTGACGGCATTCGTGAGTTCGCTCTTAGCCGTTGGTTTGATGCTACGCAGCCAGGCCTCGTTGTGCACCCAGAGATGGGCCCGGTCAATTTCAGCGACCAGCATCATAAAGGAGGAGTTCCGCTCAGACCTTATGAGTTTCTAGATATTGAATGACTGTTGGAATGAGAGGCGTGGACAACACAAATGTCTCGTGTCAGCTGAATTCCGTCAAGGTGATATCGCAGCTGGGTCTGGGGTCTCCTAGGATGAGGGAGGGGAGTTTGGATCTGAAGATGAAAACATTACAGATTGAAAGTAATCCATCATGTCTTGGATCCTGTCGCTCCCAGATTTCATGTTGAATCAAGAATCAAGATTGAGTTCACCTGACGTCAATGTGCTTTGATACAATAGTGAGACAATGAATTGATTTTTTTGCAAGACCTGGACCTAGTCTCTCGTCATGACTTACTGGACATTATGACCTATCAACATTGACGTTCACCATGCTGATGCCCTACTACCCTTGCAGCTTAGAAATCACAAAGGAAGTCAGACACACCTCGTGTCAAAGCAAATGTGAAGCATGCCGCGTCATCGTTCGACGGAACACGACGACCTTATAAGAACCATCTGCGCGGCCAGCCACCATGCGGGTGGTAATTCCGAATGTCATGAACTACAGAGGATTCGGGCGCCTGTCCGAAAATGTTAGATTGGGATCCATTTTCCCAATCTACTCAAGTTTCAACGATAACAAGTTTTACCACGAAGATAATGTAATGGTACGGTGTTCAAGAAACGAAAATGTCATCAATTTTAAGGACAGTAAACAATAACTTGCTTTGAAATCAGTCCAACGAAGGAACTGACAGCGGCGCAGAGAAGTTGAGTCCCGTACGCTACTACAGTCTGTCAAAATTTAGATGTTGAATCTTCAAGCCAGGAAACCCCGCTCCTTGCCCAATTCACACTTATAACATCCCATGGCATGACACCTGCCGGGAGTAGCCCCACCTCTGCCGGACCTACTGCTAGATGTGCCTGGCCATATTGGTGGCACCGGGGATCATGTTAATGGAGATGTTCTCAGACGCGGTCGCGTTAGGCGGAATAGTAATCTCCACGCCGACGCCGGTCTGAGTAGCGGTAGGTGGGACGCTAATTTGCACATCAATGCCCGTGTTGGTAGCCGTCGGCGGGATACTGATATCGAGACTGATGTCAGTCTGCGTCGCATCGGGGGGAATACTGATGTCTACCGTCAGGTCCGTCTGAACGGCGGTGGGATCGACGCTTATGTCAATCGTAATGTCTTGAGGCTCTTCGGTTTTGGGGGCCTTGGGACGCTTCTTGTAAGTGGAATCGCGCTTCTTGTACGGGTCATAGGCGAAAACGACGTCCGGGTTCTCGACCTCGCGCTTTTTGTACGGGGCATAGTTGAAGTAGACCTCCGGGTTCTCGACCTCGCGCTTGTGGCCAGCCACTTGCTGCTGCTCAGGCGCTGGAATGATACACGTCAGTTCCGTTGGGGGTGGAAATATGTTGGAAATCACAAGGGTCATGGGCTACAAACTGGTAACAGCGACCGCGGAGACAGAGACTCCAAAGGCAATGATGGCGGCGACGACGTTGAAGTGCATGATGGAACTGGGTATAAGTCGAAATTGAGTCAGGCTTAGCGATTGTGTTTTCCTTGGCTTTGGTGGTTTGAGCGTGCATTTATCTTGTTCGAGTCATCCCAAGTCCCATGCATGGTCTTATATATCGACCGACAGTTACCTGCATGATATATATCAATCAGATATCTGTGTACGTATTCGTGTCGTTCGTCCCATTGAAAAGTCTATTCGAACCGCATCAGTAGGATTGTTACGTCGAGACTAGCCATTCGGTGCTTGAAAAAATGCCTGAGTGACCATGCACCGGGAATAGAATGCTGTAACATGCAGTATCACACTCGAGATGTCTTTCGGATCGATCTAACACGGGACGGGGCCGCGAGGGAGCAACCGGCCCCGATGAATGCGGTCGTATCACCTTAAGTACCCGCCGACGACTGCACTCATCCGTGTGTAACAAACACAAGATGGAGAAAGACCGAGAAGGACCATGGCCGCGTGAGACTGTAGCTGCTTCGTCCTGGTAGCCTGCCTGGTCGGTAGAGTATCATCGTCTTGGGAGAACACGACCAATGACTTTGCCTCAGTGTTGAGAGCGCCGGGAGTAAATGCTCCGGAGCTTCCCTCATCATGAAGCTTCTGACAGAATGCCCTCTACACAGTTTTGTTGCGCCTCGAGAGACTATCATTGATGACTTACATCTCTGCATCATGATTGCAGACGTCGTTGGCAAACATGACGGTGCAGATTCTCATCTGCTCGTTGACTATCAAGAGAAGGGCACGCAGAGGTCTCGCGTCGTAAAGCGCAGCATTGCTCTCTGGGTCACCTTACCGATTACACTCGTCGTCTACTCAGCTTTACTTTTCGCCGTTGGATTTCGCGTCGGCTTCGAAGGGCAAAGACAATGTGCAAATCTCTTGTTTTGTCAGTGTCCCGGCCCGAACCTTGACGACATAATTGCTAATAGTAAAATGTCTAGCCCCAGTAGCAGATGGGCTGAAATCAGGGATCAAAACTGTCGATACGCAGTTCCCAACAAGAAATAACTTCAAAGGCCCACCGAGCCGAGAGCTCGATGATGCTTGGGATGCCTTGACCAGTAGTTTGCATATACGGATCTCGCGGGAAGAAATAGAACGAATGAAGGAGACCTCGATCGCGCTATCTGATGAAGACGGAGGTTTTCTCGCAGGCATAGGTAATGCAGTTCCTGCTTCTTTTTCGTGTCTTGGCCAGATTTGATGCTTTCCAATCGAGACTGACAGTCCCGATTCTAGATGCTATTCATCAGATCCATTGTCTTGTAAGCGACCTCCGAAGCAGGCGCAGTGCCCTATGACTAAACATTACCTACTGATTATGATGCGCCCAGGATATTATAAGGCGCAAAGTCTATGAGTACGCCTATGAAGAACTGCCGATGGCTGAGATGCACATCGATCACTGCATAGACTCGATCCGGCAAACACTCATGTGCCACCCTTCCGACGGGCTTTTTATGTACGACTGGAAGACAACACTGAGAGGTCCGAGTCCGCGGTTTCTGGCCCGGCGGGAATGCGCGGACTGGTCGAAGCTTCAGGCGTGGTCGGCGTTGCGAGGAGTGAGTCTTTTTGACACGAAGGCAGTAGTACACCCTCTTTACGGTGAGTTCGACACATATCCGTTACATGCTAAGAGTCAGGTTGCTCAAGCTACATGATTAGGTCCATCATTTCCGGACAGTCCCGAGGAGACGTGGGAAATGCTCAAGCATGGGAACATGAGTCTTGGCTAAGTAGGAGCTGGGAATGGGCATCGAGTCCACAAGTTCCGGACCAAGACATGATGACAGATTCGATATATCTACAGTAGGTTGAATAGCCTAAGGTTGGGGAGGTACCATATTTGAAGGCTGGTCGCGAAAGCGGGAGGCTGGTTTCAAGTGATAGGTAAGGTTGATAGTGCTATGCATAATAACGTTAGGGTTAGGGTTAGGGTTAGGGTTAGGGCCCTAACCCTAACCCTAACCCTATGGATGTAATCGTGAAACACTACGAGACTGAGAAGGCATAGCTACCCCTCTATCTACCTATCACGTTGTCAATGGTTTGGTAGTCCCGGGCTTCGAACCGACCCGAGTTCATGGTCACTATCATAACCAGCTAGTATGCCTTTAATAACTGGTATGCGAAGACGTCAGACACGCCCGCCTAAGCCGCTGCCCTCCTCTTACACACTGGCCGGCGACGTAGATACATCAGGGATAATTGGAAGAAAAGGTGGGTGCGGCCTGCTCTAGACGCGGTCGAAGAACTATGGGTTACGAAGCATCGCGATCGTGCTATTAAAGACGAAGAAAAGCGCACACCAGCTCTTACGAGGGAACCGGATGCCTTTAACCATGCTGCCAGACTGCTCCAGCTGAATCTGAACGATGACGAGCTGGATACCTTTATTAACCAGTCACCGATGAGACTTCCAGAAGGCGTCACTGCCCTTGACTGGTGGCTTCACCCACATAGGCGCCAGGAGTGGCCGCGGCTATCGCACATGGCGATCGAAATACTGTCCATACCGGGATTATCCCACGAGGCAGGGCGCTTATTTCAGGTGGCAGGAGGACTTATAAATGGGATAGAGCATCACTCACTGCCACCGCTATTAAGCGCGCAGAGTTTCTGAAAAGTATACAGCGATCAGGGATGACATCTGGCAGTAGAATCATAGTGTAAGAGACGGTTTCCATATTATACGCATTTCTTGGCATTCGACAGTCGACATACCAGTCGACATTCGACATGCCTCCCTAGTCGACAGTCGACAGTCGACGGAGGCTTACATGTCGGCTGTCGACTGTCGGATACAGGCCTGCGAACAGCGCGTAAGCTGTGGGTTTCAAGTCTGGGCCTGGTGGCAGTGAAGTGCCCATTTATGCCATTTCATCGGCTCTTTCATTTCCCCTCACTCCGCAGTGCTAGGGGCGCTAGTTGACTCACACGTTATAGTGCTTTATGATCTGGTGGAAGCTGATATGGACGTCTTGTGCCGAGGCCGGGATATTTTTCTACAAGTACCATATTGGCCCCGTTGGATTTAGTTCAATTCATTGCTCTATGGTTTCAGCCACATAATTGATTAATTCCTACTCGGTTTTGGCCGCACTTTCATCCGCAGCTATGCCCGGTTGATAGAGCCGGTTAACCCGCCGACGCGGCCTAGATATTAATCCGAGCCGCCCCACTTCGCTGTGTTCTGAAAAGTTCCGAAACACAACCAGCTGGCCCCGACTTCTACCTTTTGTTCCAAAAAGATGCTAATGTACAAAAATATAAGGCTTTTTGAGGCCGTGACCTCTGTTTTGTAAGCTATAGTACCTTCAGTCTCCCCCTAGAAAGAGGTTGTCTATATGCTTTTATCTCGAAATGCCCTGGGATTGATTCTGTTCTATAAACGTAGTAATTTTAATGGCTGATGTGTGTTGCGAAGATTGTGTAACTTGTTTTGTTGCTGTGCTGTTGTTCTGTTCCGTTTATAATAGCTAAATATTTTATTGCTTTCTGCCAGGTTTTTATGTAGCCGTATATAAATGTAGCTTGAAAGCGGCGATCGGCTATAGTAACGTCGGCTTAATTGGTAATCGTAGGCTAATGACGAGCAATGCTCCATTCGGTTCGAGATGTTGAATTACTAGGGATAAGAGCTTCTTCGCCGCTCTCGCAGACTTTGTCGAGGTAGATGTCAAAAAGGAACCAGTTTTTCTTTACCTAAAGGAGACAACAAAGAAGCCGTATCCTATCTGGTAACTGCAGTATTATGTGGCACCAAAAGTAGCGTGCCGGGTGTCTGGTTCTTTGGTTACGAAAAAGGTAATGCCGTTCTATCCGAGAACTCGTCGTAATAGGACGTCGCAAACATTGTCGAGTGGTAATAAGGAGACGAGTCCTGTCTAGGCTTTATATTTATGTTAGTAACTATAATATTAAGCTGTTTAGGCTCGGTCGTTGTTCGTTATAAGACTATTCTTTTATTTATCGCCGTTGCTACTACAGTTAGACGTGCCGTGGTGTTTTTTTATGACCTGCTCGTAGGGGTTTGTTATTCCTTCTTTCCCCGTAACCGTAAAAGACCTTCTATGATATTAAAAAGGCTCGGGGCCAAGTCAATCCCATCATTTGAGGCCATTACGGCCACGGGGCTGGTTGTGTATGCACTGTTTTGTTGCGATTTCCAAAAATTTCGTACTCGGTGTTGTGAAAGTTTTATGAATTTGATTTTTATATGGACAGCGTTGATAGTAAGGATCAGATCATGCGGGGTGCAAGATTCAGTACGCGGTGACGAATTGGGTAGGCGGTCAGAAATCTAGAGGCAAAGGCGGGTGAATTTCGATGAAAGAGCGGCTGAAACCGAGTAGGAATTAATCAAATCAATTAGGCAGTTTCGCTCAAGGCGACCCGGAAAACATGGAATCATAAAGGCCAATACGTGCATAACTGCAGCTGGAAAAATTGACTACTTTAGACTCGAAGACAGACCACCTTCTAGTTCTTTATATGACTCTGGAAACGCTACCAATATGGAGATTGATGTGATATCTTAAAAACGACTCTTGCAGCTGTAAATTTGTCATGATCGAAATCATATTCAATACTATCTAGGTCAGTCCATATACCATTATTATGAGTATATTTTAATGCTTCTGCGTGAACGTCTCCTCTTCGTACATGGATAGCGCTGATACTTAGGATTAAATCGCCCAAGCTTTTGGCTCGTTTACGCGGCTTGTAGGTATAGTCGAAGCGGGGTTTTTTTGCTAACACGTGCTGGGATCCGGTAGGTCTAATGCTAGGTTAACGACTTTTAAGGATTATATCGTCGTAAACTTACTTTTTGCCACTATTAGTGTAGCTATTTAGCGGTTTTGGTTTTGTAAGCGAGAAGTTGTTAGGTATAGGAGCGTTAGCTGCTGTAGACGTATTATTGTCAGAGAGCGAGAGAAGGGATTCGGCTGCCTCGTCGCGGCTTTTTTATCCGGGGTTGTATTAGATGAAGTCCAGATGCTGAAGCTAGCAGTACTTTGTAACGGTAGCAAGTTTTTTTTGTTAAAGTTGGCTGTGTCATTGTTATAAGATAGATCTGATTGTTCTAGTAAAAGGTCCTTATCACTACTGCTTTTTTTACCAAGCATATCTGATTTGTTGTCATTATTGCCGAACGAGTCTAGGCACTTAATCGCGAGGGCTTTTTTTTTTTGCTATGCGGATTATAGCTGTACAAAGCTAGTCTAAGATAGGATTAGTGATTTTCGTTTGCTTTAAAATTTGCTAGACAGATTCGTCGCGGATTACAGGACTGACCAGGCTTTCGCTGATGCTGTTCGTGGGAATCGTGGACTGACCGTTATGATGAAGCAGACAGGTCGCGATTTGGGAAAAAATATCCTGCTATATAGCTTGTACGAACTAGTCTATAGTTTCTTGCGTTATATCGTTTTCGAGTAGGATCTGATTGCCGACGTGGATAATAATTATTATTCGCCTGGCGTAGTGTCCAACGGGCCTTTAGCTCTTGTCTGGCTATAGGGTCGCTGGAAGAGGCACGTCGAGCTACCAACAGCCCTTTTAACATAGCAGGGGTGATACATTTCGTATATTCAACGTGCCGAACGAGCGCTTTATAGATAGCCTCGTTCTTTTGCTTTTTACTAAACGTCTGGTTACTTGTGACTTTATTGATAATAAAACCAGATGTAACGTTAACCAGTTAATATATATGATAGACCCTCAAGCTAGAGAGTTTTTAGGAACCAGTTCAATATATTATGTGTTATGTTTTTTTAAGGCTATATTCCAGAGGTTCAAAATCCTTGGCAGTGGAATATTTGTTAAACCTCGTCTCAACACGGCAAGAAAAGATGAAGCCCCTTGCCCTTTCGAAGGCAGCCTATGCCAAAGCAATACGTCCAATGTCTTCCTAGACACGGGATATGTTGATGTATGTAATGATCTAGGTGCCAATCTTCCCCAGGACCAATGCTTCCAATTCAGAACCACCAATCACTGCGCCCCATTGGTCACTGAAGGTCGAAGTGAACCAACAACTTTCCATGGATCATCTAACTACACGGGCTACAAACACGGGCTTGCTGATTCATCCTTCAGCACACCTGAGATAGCGAAGTACACTATGGTGATTGAGAACGTTTACACACAAAACAACTTTCTCTCTATAGTGGGATCGTTAATTATCGTCACCTCGTTTATCCTCGATTCGATTTTCTCTTACGCCCAGAAGCGGTGGAAATACAGAGAGTACGAAAATATCGAGTGGCAAAGCAATCAGACGTTGCAGCTTCAGCGGCTTGCGTACGAAGAGAGCGGCCAAGGAGAATGGTCCAGGTGTCTAGATGCAGTTCCTATTACCGGGACAGATCAGGAACTTTGCCCACTCAACTTAGCGGATCCGGAGCACCCGTTGCTACGTCAGTCACTATCTCCTCGACCTAGCAAGGAAGATCCCATGCCGACTGGCTTTGCACATGGACATCCTGCAAACTCCATTATCCAGGGAGCTGAAGAGCTTCAGGGGGAGGATATGAGTCAGAACACCATTGTATCTCCTACGGAGTTCAGCCGTTATGCTTCTACTTCTGACGATGACCTTTCATTCTCTACCCACAACCCCTCTTTTCCGCCAAGAGCGTCTTGTATCCCCGAAGTCGGCCACTCAGCCTCCCTTAGTGATCGATTTTGAACTCCCTTTATACGAGGTCCTCATCTCTCATCAGCGCTGTACCATTCCCCTCTTCCCTTTATTGTAGTTTCTCCTGCCTCTTCTCTTTCATATTCATTTCTCCCCCGGGAACGGGAGTCCGTCCACAGACAATAATGTGTCGTCAAACAAGAAACTGAGTATATGATGAACCTGAATTGTTACAAACCAACGAACCAGGCAACCTATTATAAGGCCTGGTGGGTTCACCAACCCCGATAAGGAAGTAAACATCAGGGATTATATAAAGGCATATCTAACTAACGAAGGATTACCGGTCGACACAGTCGACCTAAGAAGCAGTCGATACAATCGATCATCGAGTCTATCGATCCAACATCGTGGACGAGGAAAGACAGGATATATAAACAATGGTTTCCTCTATATCTAGTCACTCCTTTAGCTTTCCTTCTCCAGCTATCAATCTAAGTTTGTTCTTTGAGATAACTGCACCTTTTTATTGAGCTCAGAGAGTATACAGTTAATAAAACGTATTTACTGTTAGCTAGGTGGTATTTTAGGCCGGTTTGTAGCTGGATGGGGTAGGGCCAACGAGCTTGGGGTGCTGCGGGTTTTACGGACTGCTCGAGGGGCTGTTGCACCCAAGGGGGGGCGCGATTTGGCGGGAGCTGGCAGGTGTGTTTGTGAATACTAGTCTCGGTTGGATGGGGACGACTGGCGCTGTTGTACCTATGGGACAACCTGTCTTCGGGATTGGACGGCCTATGAGGAAACAGGCGAGATGGTGCCAGCAGGGTGGGGAGCGGCAAGTGGAACTACGTAGTGCACCCGTGGGAGTATGAGAAGGATGTGAGAGAGGAGGCAGCGCTATTGCACCCATGGGATGCTGAGGGATGGAGGAAACGACGGGAAGGTGGCGGGTGCGGGGCGTCGGGCCTGTTGCACCCATGGGGGACTGGACAAGTGGGTGACGAGTGCGTTCGGCGAGGGGGAAGGCTGTTGCACCCATGGGGGACGGTAAAAGTGGGTCGCGGGTGCGGTGTGCCGGGCGGCGGAGCTCTTGCACCCATGGGGGACGAGGGGGGGCCGCGGGAGCCGCCCACAGGCGCACGCCCCGCGCCGCGCGAAACGCGCCGCCCGGGACGCGCACGGATACTTTATATACAAGATAAGCTGCTTCATCACATGTGATTAAATGTCAGTTCAACACACACAGTCCATTGCAAGTAGATCGTCAACTTGCTTTCAACCAGGGGTTACAGTTTACCGCTCCGGTCCTGAGACGCAGCATTACTTATCGAATCAATAGGTTTAAAAGTGATTATCTGGCATTAGATTATCATCCAGGGCATTATAAGTCTTATAAGTTCACACTCCGTAGGGGCCCAAGAAGTGATTAGGGAATGACTCATTACCCTAAAAGTCAATCTCCGTAGCCTATTATAATAACCATTAATATATCTGCAATAAAATAAACATCCCCTCATCCGCCTCTTCTCCCAAGTCAGAAATTTTATCTGCCATAACGCCATCAATGCGTCTCGTACCAATGGAAACGACGCAAAGATACTGCGAATAGCCCACCATCAGAACGCCGCCACCCTTGAAGCACCGCAAGGACGCGGCGTGTCTGTCTCTCATGCCGGGTCGAAGCATTTATCGTGGTGTTACGTGGGTCGTAAAGAGCAGATTAAGCGAAATTCACCGTTTTTGACTTAGCAACGCTTTCAAAAGCTACATACGCATCGAAAAGGGTCGCAAATCGAGCGCACGACTAATATAAAGGAGTAGAATGCTATAAAGGGAGGTATAAATACGTAAAGTAGCTTACTAAAACGCTTTATAGCGTATATAGCGTAATAATATTCTGTCGATAATCCAGACCTTTATAAGCAAGGCAAACTCAATCAAGCTACGTAACGGTCCATATCAATACTTTCCCCATAACGCGCCGCATTTAGAACAATTTCTCGAAAGCTCCCTTTTGACTTTAGACAATATAGCTGGATTAAGCTTGCATACTCTCTTGTACTTTAGGCATAGCAGCTCTATGGCCTTGACTTGCCAGTCTGGTCTCCTGGAGCGAAGTCCTATAACGACGGCCTCAAAAAGAGGGTAACAGTCATTCCCACAAAGTCTAGCGTTTTCCGAATTTGAGTCCCACATCTTTACTGCCGGCTCTAAGCATTCGATAGTACTAAATTCGATGCCCGGAGTAAGACCGCCTTGCAGAGTATATATGTTGTGAATACAACCCGGCGGGAGGTAGATTGCTTGATCTTCGGTTTGGACGCATGTTACGCCGCCTTCAAGGTGCCTTTGGAGCTTGACGAATGCGGTATCGGATTGGTTTGCTGCGGAAAATCGTTCGAAGTTGTGAGGAGTCAAAAGGTACAACGCCCAAAGCTTAACGCATCCTCCATGAAGCAGTATAATACCATGTTTACCGTAATCTAAATGGGGAATTTCGTTACTCGATTTTTTAATATACAGCATCCAATAGTACTTACCGACGTAGAGCTCTGCAGCGGAAAACTTGAGAATGACATTTGTTATGGGAACAAGGTCGATATCTTGATAAATAGGAACATGGCCGATCAATCGGTCTGGAATCCTGATTTCGGCCGACTCGGCGACCATGTTGATAGCGTATTTCGTAAACGACACATCAAGGCTATCTAATTATCACAAGACTTCGTAAAAAGGTGGCGGGCTGATAGGATCGTGAAGCTTGCCTCGAAAGTAGACTTTGATGGCAAGCTTCGAAAAACCATGCAGCAAATCCGTCATGTATTCATCCACAAGCGGCTTTCTTTGCTAACACTCCACCGCCGGGAAAAGCATAGGCGGTCGCAACCCGAGATCAGCCCAAATGCGAGTCTCCCCCGTATCCCTCTCTGGACTGAGATCCGACAATCCGCCGGTTCTTTAGATCTCTTTAGCATAAGCAAAAAAGAGGTGTATCAAAGGGCCCTTTGTGGTATCAAGGAATTTGCGCACAACCGATTCTGCGGTCTTTAAAGCGCTTGTTTAGTAAAATAAAAAGGATCAAACGAATGTTGTAATGAATATTAAAGGTGCTGACCCACAGGCAAGATCTGCTGCTCCATTTGCTGCTTTCCCTTCTTTTTATGTCGTTTAGATCTAATGTGCTTGTTCCATATATTCTCGCAGATCTCTTTCTAACAGACTTAGTAAGTTTTTTTATTTGTTCTATTATGCTTTCGTTGATGGCGATCGAAATTCTTTAAGGGGCGGTTTTTATTATACGTTGGGCAAGATCTTGTGCCGCGTTTCGATATTGTTAATTAGGATCTTGAGGGGAGGAGGAGCCGGAAAAGAAAATGAAGGAGCTGGGAGGAGCTGGGTGGAGCCAGAAAGAAATAGAGGAGCTGGGGATGAGGATCGGAAACAGGGATGTTAATTTAGGCCACGTCAGATATGGCTAGACTGATTCTACTAACTATACAATAAGGGGCTCCAGAATTTTGCAATTTCCTGCATTATTATCGATAACGTATATAATCATTAACCCAGGGAGGCTACTTCCGTTTCTGGTAGATCATTGTTACTATATAGAATGTTTTACCCCGAATAACCGAGCCGTTGATGACTTCCTCCTTCACTGTGATGTAGACAGTACAAGTGACTTTGTCCAACGTGGGAAATTCGCCTTGAGGGTTGAGCGCCTCCAAGGTGTATTCCAGCCAGTCGTTAAGCTGGCTATCAGCAGGCAAATGAACAGGCGAAGTCTTCGGGAAATCGCCGGGGAGGCTAGAGCGCTGTGGCATCTGCCTCTTAGATGAGGAGCCGGTGCTGTATTGCAATAGGGCAAAACCCGACAGATCGGGTAAACGCCCCCTGCTCGCATACTGGATCCAAAAGTCATACTGGCCTCCTGTATCCAACTGTTTTTGTGACTTGGTCGTGAGTAGGACGTTAAAGCGCTGACCCCCTCCCATTTATATGTGATCAGTCTGAACCAGCTTAGCATAGTATCCGTCAGCACTGATGATCGTAAGGTCGGTGTGGTCTTTTATGCCGATCTGAACAAATGCTGTAGATTGGACACCGACGAACCAAAGCCGATAGGTCTTGCCCGGTTCTACATTGAATATATAGGGCTTGCATGAATCATTGGCGGCATCGTCGAACGAGGCAGTGCCACTCTGGTTATTAAGAACCAAAGAGTCCGGCTCTCTACACCACACGAAAGAGCCGGCTGTTAAGATCGTTTTCGAAGACCTCGTCTGTCTTCTTGTAAATATCTCCAACTAGCACCGGCAAGTCGTCGTTATATTGATAGGGGGGAGCGTCGGCGTCTTCTACGATCAAATGCCATGGGCCGTTATAGCCAGAAAGCCCACATAAGAGTGATAGAAGTATGAGCCGGCGTCGCCAATCTCGGGATGAATCTCGTAGTCGAAGAACTCGCCGGCGGCGATGGGCCATTAAGCAACGATTGTCTATTGAGGCTTGGATTACGAGGGTGGTCCGTTAGTACCTAGGACATCATGACTGTCGCATGACAGCCAAAAAGACCTCATTTATCGCCCTGTACAGTGTTTACATAACTAGTTACGTTGAAGAAGCCCCCCTCGGCTTTGTTAGGTTGTGGGGTTGTGGATGCGTAAGCTGCCTGCTCGCTCTCTCTGGTGATTTGATAATTTGATACTAAAAGATCCATCCAACAGGCACTTAGACTAGGCGCGACGAACGACAGCGACCGAGACACTGCGAGTTGGTATGTACGGAAGGAAGCACGCGCACAACTCTTCACTCCTATACCGATACTGACCTTATTGCTACAGGCTCCTGTGTAAAGCCTGCCGACCGACCTCGATAACGGTTCGATCTCCGTTACTTACCCATCGGACGTGAACCAAGTGACAGGTCTTTCCAAACAGTGCCCCTACGCGGAAAAAAAAGTCGCTCCCCACACCAAAGCGCAGCATCTCGCCCGACAAAGGTGACGATAACTCTAAGAACGACTATCCGGAATCGATCATATCTAAAGAAGAGGCCCGGCCTATCATAAATGAGTTTCGCAAATCTATACTTACAACGGGACAAACGAAATATGCTATCAATAGAAGAGGCGGTGCTTGGTGGCCAGGTGGTGGTGGTGGGTTGGGCATGGTCATGGAAGCTGCACACATCATCCTCCAGGCTCATTGAAGTAAATTTACATGTGATGATCAAAGTGTGGCTTCTTTGGATGATCCGATTGCTTTTGAGAGAGGCGTGGGAAGTGACTTGGCACATGGCGAACGGCCTTCTCCTGTCCGTTCAGATCCATCGACTATTTGATGCGTGGCTAATATCGATCGAACCAACGACGAAACGAATCCGTGTTTTCATGCCCTGCGACTTCCTTACAGAATATCATGGCAAAGAGGCTCTCTTGCCAGAAGGCGTCAGCCCCTCAGCGCTACGCTACCACTATGATATGTGTAGCATTAAAAATATGACTGCCAAGAGGCGGATGCCGGTCGCTTCATCACTGCTCAGAAAGGATTCTAAACGACGCTTATCGCAAGCTTGCAAACGCCCAGTCCGATAAAGGATCTTTCTAAAACCCATATCTGTCAACAAGACTCCGAGGCAGGCAAGACGAAACCCCAAGGGATCCCTAGCCATATTCAAGATCGCCCTCAAGAGACAAGTCGAATACACACCATCTGCACTGATGAATGCGGATGGGCTTACGAAGGCACTGCCCAAGGGCAGATGGGAGGAATTCCTGCAATACCTAGGACTTGAACATATAAATGAACATATAATAAGATAGCGCTATTAACATAGAGTTCCATTTCATCCGGGAAAAAGTAGTATGAAAATGGAAAAAGTTATCAAAATAAAGTGTTATAATTACCCACAATCTCATTAAACAGATCTTTAATGTCTTTTGTAAAACTGTTTGGCTCCCCCTGCTTCAGGTGGCGTTTTGGCATATATGATTCGGCCGAGCCCGACACAGCAGGCCCGGAAAGCGAGGCCGAAGAAGAGGATCAGCCAGCCACGCATCTCGCACGTTCCAACATAACTGCCGTTATCGACCGTGAAATTGGGAAGTTTGAGTCGTCGTAGAGCAATGCTAACTTGATCAAATTCCAAGGGCATAATACAGCAACACAGCGGGGGTATTACAACAATAAGCCTCGTCAGCTGTCAGACGATCTGCATAAGACAGAGTAACGAATCGTCGGCCTTCATGCAGGTTTTATAGCAGCAAGTTTCAGGAGCTCTAAAGAGGGGCCCTTGAACCATCCGTCCGGCACTGCATGCAGCTCAAAAAGTGTTATTCGGTGTCATGACAACTCAAAGGAAGGCGGGAAAGTCTTCGGGCCGCAACTAAGACCATCTTGACGTCGAGATATCTGTCAAGGAATTCATCCACCCTTCTTCAGAAAGAATGAATAAATATAACCTGAATACCGAGCCCCGCTCAATTGTTGGGGAAATAGGTAAGCAGCGAGAGTTCTCTGAATACCATGCACCCTGCTCCGCGCAGATTACACGCAATGAGAAGCCAAGCCTAGCGGCTAGCACTTCCACTGGTGACTTTCAGCCGCGTCATCGCCATATCAAGCTTCCTAGCTCAGATGAGATCATCGATCTCACTTGTGACAATCCGCAGGGAGATATCCGTGATGCAAAGCCCGGCCACTCAAATGTCATTGATCTGTTCACCTCACGGTAGAGACCGATTCTAACTCGGAGGATAAGCTAGACACCCTACCGGTGGGCCACCCCCATCATGGGCCACTTTTAAATACGCGACGCGTCAATTGGGATCCACATAGTAATTCGCATATAAATCGCAATTCCCGCGTCCAAATTTTAAAACCAAACTATCTTCTTAATCCTCAAGACTTCAGCTTTTCATCATAACAAATTAGGCAACCGACTATTGTACTACTTGCGCTATATACGTATATTAATAAAAACAGTCAACTCGTAGCGTTACAAAAGAATACGAAATGCCTAGGTTAATTTTATAACGTAGAATTGCTGGTCTCCTAACTCGTAGCAAATATAATAAGATTTACTAAATATTATTAAATATTTAAGAGGCCTTTTTGTTAATTTAGGTATTAACTTAAAGCCAGTTAAGTTATTCGCCACCTATTGTCCGATTTTATACCTATATTTAGCATATTTTAACAATATTTAAAAAATAGATTAAGCTAAAAAAGAAATAGTACCTCGCGTTTTTTTGCCGTTATCTAAATTTCCGGTTAATAAAAAACAAAATTATTAATTATAAACGCGTAAATAGCGCGTTTCGAGAAAATATTCACCTTTTTTTTAACCGTTTCTCCGTTCCGTAAGTTTTTGCAATAAAACCCGAAAATACCTTTAATACTAATAAATTTAAGCTATTCTAAAATATCGGCAAAAACGGAATAATTATTAAAGCTTCTAATTTTAAAATTATTTTAACAAAAAGGCCCCAAAAACGCGACTAAATAACAATAATTAAATATATTTCTACTATTAATAAGGCGTTTCCTCCTTTCGTTATTTTTGCAGCAAAATTAGTATAAAAACAGTAATTCTCTAAGCTAGATAGGACGTATTTTAAAAGATAAAAATTTGATTATTCGAATAAAAGTTAGACCTTGAATTTAATCATTTTGAAGTAGTTTCGAAAGGTTTTTAAACTATTTATACGTTTTACTATACATACCAAATGGCGCGTTTTAATATTTAATAGCTATAATAGCTATATTACCGAGGAATTTATATTTAAATACATTTTAATATATATATAGCTGGTATTTTTGCTAATATATTTATTTTATATCTTTTAACCGTATAATTTAGGCCTATTTTTGGTAATTAAACGACGTTATCGCAAGATTTTAATAGACCTATTAATATAGAAATGCTTTATACTACTTTTTAAAAAAAAAAACTTTAAAGCTCTTGAAATCGTACGTAAAAAGGCATTTATTAAGATAAATATAAAAATAAGCTTTATCGCTACTAAAATCTAGCCTCAAAATCGCTTAAAACTAGAAGATTTTTAATAAATCGTATTTAATATATCTAACTCTGTAAATCTGCCAATTTTTAATTAAAATCATTTTATAAAAAGACTATAAACCTCCTTAATAATACTATATCGTATCATTTAAAATTTAAAAACTCTTCAAAATTCCCGCAATATATAAAAAATATAACAAAATTTTAAAAATTATAACGATATAGAAATAGCGCATAATTATTAACGCTTTGCTATAAAAAAAATCGGCAAAAGAATCAATCGCTATACAACGTAAATTGCTAAATTAAAAAAACAAATTAGCAAACTAAAAGCACAACTCGTAATAGCAAAACTTCCTAGGCATAAAAAAGTATATCTAGATCTAAATTCTACCTTTATTACAATACAAAATATTATAGCAAATAGAGCAGTATTTTCTAAGGTACCCCGAAGCATTGTAATAATCTTTATATATATTATACGCCGTACGTACGTAAGGCGTATCATCGAAGATGATGTTAATGTAGAGAAGTGTATTACGGTCGCATAGAGCCTAAATTTGTATTTTTACCATTTTTTTCAACGTAGCAATTAGGTATCCAATTGGTGGTGGGAATACGCGATTCCTAATTTGGGTGGTGGCCCATGATGGGGGTGGCCCACCGGTAGGGTGTCTAGCTTACCAAACTTATTACAATTACCGGTCTCAGCGGTACTTTTGTGGAGACAGTGCCTACAACTTTCACAACCGCGACGATAAGCGCGCTAACGACGTCTACCGAGGCCAGCACCGAACACCACTCTCCCACCTCTTGCTCCAGTACGGTGACAGGTACAACCTCCCCAAACACGAGAACCGGCCCGACGTCGCCATCCGCGGCCGAGACTAGCAGCCCTAGGCACCACAGCAGTCTAGGAACCGAAGCGCCTCGGGTTACCGGGTCTGCTGATCATGACCCTTCAGCTCTCTCGTCCGCCAAGACAGCCACCTTCTGTAACCCCAGAACGTAGTTTAAATCCCGTCGATAACGGTCGCGACCCATTTATGCCTATTAATTTTCCCGCTGAAAGATAGTTTTATACCTAATTAGTCTACCCTCAATTGAATATTTAAGAACTGAGTTTTCTTACCAACTTGCCCCCCTCCCCCTCCTACTACTTGATTGACCGTGACGTATGCTCTTATACCTTACTACTACGCAATCATCATAAATAACACCCTGCCCCCTCTTCGGCCCAAAACGCAACCGTCTGACCTGGGGCGTCAACCCTCCCAGTCGAACTTTGACGCCCGATATGCTTCCGCCGAAGAATCCCGCGAGCTTCGAGATAGGATGGACAGGCTTGAGCAGATTGTTATCACAAATATAAACCGCCAACCCGACATGTCGTCACGACCATTGGTAGGATATGCCTCTAAGACGCGAAGACTAACGAGAAAACTGACGAGAACATGTCTAATCTGTCAGCAGCGCAGCATTGCAGCGGTCTCCCAAGAAGACCTAAGTCCAGTATCTTACAGTCCCACAACGCCGCCCGCTACGGAAGGCCATGAAGATCACGCATCGAAGAAAGAGTAGTCCTAGAATGGTCATATATTCAGGCTAGCTATATCTATATATTATTGTGGTATAGCCTCACGTGGCCTCTAAATCGTAGCTCTCTAGGTGCAGCCCTGGGGAAGGGATTAGAAAGAGTCAGGAGTAAATATGCGAAGGACGGGATAGGATTGCATCTTCTACTAGTTAAATACTGTTAGGCAACTGTTAGCAATATAACTCACGATATCTATTATACGTAGGGGCCAGGTCATGTCTTGCGGATAAGAGTTATAGACCTAAAAATTATTATTCTTTTTAATTACCGTATAGACTTACGTATTGCAGTCTTATAAAAGATCGTAAGCCCTTTTAAAATAAGTCTTGCATCTCTTGGCAAATCGCGTCATGTCCTGCTTCCGGGCCTTTTGTATAGAGATCGGATTTAGCTGTAGCAATCGAACTAGATCGATTTTGGTGCAGTCTAGGTGTGCCGCCGAGATCCGAGCTTGTCCTTCGCCAGCAAAAAGCAAAAACAACTAGTAACAGCTATAACAAAGTCAACCAATACCTCATCTAAAGCGATAGGGATACGGACCGACGGCAATTTGATAGATATATAGTATCGGAGTCCATCTTCGTTATTGAGTCTAAACTATTTATAATAGAAGTAGATAACGTATCACTCGATCTAGGGCCTTAGAAAACTCAACTATATACATTACGCCCACGGAGATCGAAGAATCAAAAGCTATGTAAGCGCTCATACTACACCATGAACAGCCGCCGTCCCTAAACCCTCGAAAGTAAAAGAACAAAATGAAATTCTTTTACGATCGAGACGCGCGCCTATAGACGCCAAGTTACATACTGAGCTGTTTATAACAACAATACACCGCTGGCCCTGCATAAGAGGCAGACATATGGGCCAGTCTTCACGAGATTTCAAAATTCAAATTACCGTCACGATGACATTCGGATCTTCCAAACCTACTTCGAAATCGCAAACCCCATTACAGCTACAGTGGGACTGCAGCGGGAAAAGAAGTGCCACTCGCAAGCTTACGGACTTCTAGGTCGAAGAGGCCAACACGACTAGCAGCTTGGTCCTCAACGAGAAAGACCGTCGGATTGTGGCTAGTATCCTTCGGGAGCACGAGTCGTCGGTCGCGAAAAAAGTAGAAGGACTCCTTCAAAAAGAACCGGTGCATTTTATCCAGGTACGGAATCAACTTCTCTCCCTCCTCGTCGCGTGGAAGCAGATCATGCTCGACAAGAAGCGATACGATAAGGAAAGCCTCAGACTAAGCGAGAACATAGACGATCTGAGCCCACACCAGTTCTTGATCCTCTTCCACACCGTCTGGGGCCGCGCTCAAGTCGGCTTGACCGATTTGACGCCTTCCCCAGCGAGGTCCGCTGGCATCAAGCGCAGTATCGAATACGACTCGCCCCCACCGGCAAAGAAGGCAAAGTATGAAAATATAGAACGGGCCGGGGTATCCGAGGAGGCGAGCAGGCAGAAGCGGCAGGCCGAGCAAGGAGACGATGAATCATCGACGAAAAGAGTCAAGCTGAGCGAGTAACAGGGATGTCCTATTTTTGCAAGAGCCAATTTTATAAGTGGATAGTGGAGCCTTAAAATTGAAATTTGTGTCTTATCGCATTATCACATTTGTACCATCGTGACTATGCCGACCCTGGGTTAGCTTACCAAACTGTCGGATCGGACCGAACTTAATCGGGACTTGACTGCATTGACCTTTCCTCTTTTTAGAATCTACATATAGGCATTTTTAGGTAAGATTGATTGGTGTGTCCAGGGTAAAATGTGCTGGAAGGAACAAAATCACATATCTTGTCCAATTGGGTGCTTTGTTCGCGCCTGCTTATCGAGCCAGGGCCTAGAGTTCAATCTGGGAGAGGGTGCAGCTTGGATACTAGAAGCGGCGAGATAATAGGAATCCTACGTCCCGCGCCCAGCACTTCTAGAAAATCCTAGTACACAGGCTCCAGAAGTGCCTTTATCGAGATGTAGCTTGGCGCATGGGTACTGGGAAGTCCTGAACAAGGGGCAAGAAGAAAGCGCGTGGCACAACTAATTGCGGGACCATGGGCTCCTTAGCGACCAAGACGCTGCTAGGAATCGTTACCAGGACCCACTAGGTATGCATGACACACGCTCCTAGTCGTACAACTTAGGCGTTTACCAGACACCCCGCCGGGTTTGAATCCTGCTACTGGTAACCCTCGGCCGCTCGGGGCTGGTAGAGTCCTGCACAACTTCTGGTTTTCTATTCCTACCAGTAGCCGCTGGCGCTTCGGGACTAGGAGAAAGGAGTAAGGTTTTCGGATTTCTGTTTCTACCAGTCACAAAAGACCTTCACTTCCTGGTAGCCCATCATTTCATTGCCCACCATCTACTGAGACCGAGGCCAGAAGGGTATAGTGGAGCATTCACCGCGTGGGAATGCCGACCGTTTTCGGTTTCCCCGACGCAAAGCCGAAGGAATCTCGGATAAAGTGGAGACTCCGGTGTGTGGCAACACCGAGCAGGGAAGCACCGCGCGGCTACTTGAGGTACCAGTACCTCGCCGGGTTCAGATACCAGGACGCGTCACTCGTATTCGGCAAGTTCTCCCAGTAGCACACCAAAAGTGATTACCAGTACCCACGCCAGAATCTGAGACGTGCAAAATTCTACCACTACCTGCTAGCGGCCCGGGGACTGGTAGAAATGAGCATGTTTTCCTGATTTCTCATTCTACTGGCTACTCTAACCGCTGCAGGACTGGGAGAATTATGCATGGGTCTTTTTAGCTCTCGGTTGTACTGGTCACGGCTGGTAGACCCTCTCCTAGGAGAAATGTCGGTTTTAAACCGCCATTGGCGGACTCGATATCCACTTGTCACCAACGGGCTATCTATGAGTGTCTGACTCCTTGCTCGCCAGTTGGATCCGGCCTGCAGATCGAACGATCGGCAATACTATATCGTATATTAACCTATTTACAGAGATCCGAGTTGCTGACACCAATCTTTCCCATAACTCTGCCCTGTTCCCCTCACGAATCATAGCTTTGGAGATATTACATTGAGACCTATAGACTATACTGCTATTCTCATTCTAACATGGCATCCGGTTGTAACGAGAGTATCGACGAGAATCGCTTCTCTCGCGAGTCTTTGTCTAATACGGATAACGTGACGGCTCTTTATTCTTGAGAAGCAGACCCCGAAACAAACCCAGGAACGGCATCGACCTTACTTAAACCTCCACAACAAGGCGCTGCTATGGATGAGAATGGGGAGGTAGCAGAGTAAGTAACGCAGTCTCGAAGCTGTGTCAAATGGTTGTTGATGAATACTGCTTAGGCTCCTATGCTCTATCCTTTTACGTCTGGACAATCTCGAGCGCTTTGCTACCTATTTCGATCTGGTAATGTCCGGAGTCTATGCAGTAATGGAAAATACGAACGAAAACCTCAAAGGTTTCTCGGCGGCTGTCATGGGTCTTCTTAGAGGGTGGGGTTTTATGCCTGCTGCCGATATCCCCCTTGTGGATGAGGAGACGGTTGGCGCCATTGGGCCCCTTTCCCTCTAGTATATTGAATGATATGTATACCTGCGGGGGTGGGAGATGAATGAGATCTTAGATAATGTAAAGGATCAGATATTCCAATCGATTTACAGCTTTTCGATATTGATATATATTTATTAGAGATAGCTATTATTATATTGTATGTTCTTTGACTACTATTCCAATATTCTGTTGCAAGCTCTTAATAGCCGTTTCCACCTCGCGGTTCTCGAGACCCGGGTCTTCCATTGGAGCCGTGCTTTTATGATCACACCGCCTAAAGATACTATTCAGCCCTTGGTCACGAATCAGCTCCTCAAGCTTGTATAAGCTGCGATTTATATTATTTAATTTGTTTTGCAAATAATAGAGCTTAATTTTAATTATTGTTTTAAGCGAATAAACCTGTATGTCGATTTATAAACGAAATAGTTGAGCATTTTTATATTGTTTAAGAAGTGTACTATTATTTAGTAGAATCGTTATATATAATTTATTGCTGTAATATTTAAACTACGCTGTATTTCGATATAATTTAAAAAATAAGTCTATTAATACAGGCTTTAAAGCTATACGACAGCAGATCTTGAGGTTATATATTTATATAAGACTATAAAATTTTGGAATAGCTTCAAGTTTAACGTAAAAAAGACTAGCGATAAACTTTTTGTATGTTAGGTCTAGTTTGGTGTTATTCTAGATATTGTTTATATAGATAATATAAATGTCAGCGTTTTGAAAAAAGAAACCGTTATTTTTAGTAGTTCTATAAAATACGTTAGTAAGATATTTCGAATATAAAAGTAGGATATTAGTATATATACGGAGATTTGTAGCCGACGAAAAAATTCGAAAATGAAACGTCTTTCTTACCTCGAAAAATATAGCTAGTACCGTTTGCTTTTCGAATAAAATATAGAAGCCATTACAAGCTTTTTATAAATATAACTTTACCAGTTTTTGCAAATTTAGGCAGTTGGAATTTAAATAAATAATACTTACAATTTAATAAGGTCCAATTCTTAGAAAATAAAATCAAAACAAAAAATATACCTAAAAATATTAGTAAAAGCCTATATCTTAAGTTTAATAAAGCATACTAACATCGGCTACTATTACTATATCGAAATAGTTTCTATAGACTAGCGAGTTTAGATAAATATGCCTATATATATGTTTAATAAAATCCCAAATATTATTCGGACGCTGTCTGGTTAAAGTTAAAATACGAAAACCAGCAATAGGTAGACGAATACAAAACTTTGCTTTATTTGGTTTTTAGTATAGCGGATAATACGATACGAAAAACGTCTATAAATCTGTTTTATAACTATAAATTACAGTATAGAAGCTATAAAAGCGGTGTTTATATTTAAAAATATAGTAAAAAAAGCGAGATAGACAAAATATACACGTTTGCGAGTACTTTAGCGCTTTAATAGAAGCTTTTTTCAAAAAATCGAGGTATTTCGCGGCAAAGCTAGTCAAGCTACTTAATAATTAGTTTATTTAATAGATAAAGCTTTTCTAGACCTAGCTATAAAAGCCCAGTAATTATATCGCGTTTTCAATAGAAACGATATAAAAATTGTACAATTCCGAAAATAAATATACTAAAGAGAAGTTTAAAACATATTAGTCCAGAAAACAAAAAATGTTTCATATCGAAAAGCATTCGACTTATAATATATCTTTAATAAATAAACGTCTAGCAATAATACCGTTGCTACAAGCTAGGCTACGAAAAAAGCTTGGTTAATCCCCTTTGCCTTAGCATATCGGAGAAAATCGGCTATATAGTAACAGAAATAGGCTAGGACTGGGTTGTTTTTACAAGCCGCTAGCGCAATACTAAACGCGCTAGTAAGATGCTCGGCAAAATGCGCCAACGCAAAACGTAGCAAAAATTTAAGGTACATCCTGGAAAATACCATTTTCGATCTCCGCTGCATAAATGTAGCTTAATATGCAATATCTACGAATACCGAACAAAGTTGCAAAAAGCCTTAAAACCCAGCTAAGATACGTAGGTTTAAATAACTACAAACTAAGCTATCTACGCGTATAAATGTAAAGTTTTAAATAAAGTTTTAAGTTCGCAAATAGTCCAGCAACTTAGTTAATAGTTAAAAATAAAGCTTTTAAATAGTAAATAAAAAATATATTTTTTCGCTATTTACTAACATAACGATAATAAAAGCAACGGCGTATCGAAAGCCGGAGTAGTTTTTTATCTAAAAAAATAAAAATCTAAAAACGCCCAATAAACCTCCTAAATCCGAAACAAATACAAATATAGCAATCGTAAATAACGACAAAACTTAATAATATAATTTATAAATAAGCTTTACAACGTTGTTTTATTAACGTTTACGCAGCTCGTAGAGTATAAAATTCCCTAGCTAAAGCACAACTTTAACCTTTTGCAACTACTATAGCCTATAGAGCTTGTAGTTTATAAAAATACAAAAATCTGCGGATAAGAAGCAACGTAGCCAAATCTTGTCGGCTAAATCGCTGGGAAATCGTAGTAAATAAAAAATATCTTCTAAAAAATAAGCCTTTTGCCGGTTACCAATTGCTACCAATAAGCGTAGTTTAAATTTTGCAAAAACGATCGAAAATCTAAAAAGCCGAGAAGTCTTTTTAGAAAAAAAGGCCGTTAAGCCCCGGGGCACCGGATCGTAGCTCGAGCCACGTTGCAGAAGTAGCTATAATATGCCTATAATAGGGGATAGCCAGTAGTTAGAAATAGAATATAAAAGCCGCCGAAAAGAGTAAAATTGCCCGGTATTAAAAATAAACGACCAAGCCGCCTACAGCATTCGCCGTTCATCCTCTGTAGCCGCCGGGACAGCGCTGCTCGAAATTGAAAAACGTAAAAACAACTCGCGTTAGTCTTGCGTAAAGCCAAAATAGATTCACTACGTTTAATTTATTTCCTATATATCTTTTTTTTCTATTAAGGAGTCTTTTTAGATCTATAAATCCTCTTAACTTAAACTAGAATCTGTTGTTCTAGTAGCCACGTGCCTTAATTAATAGTATTTAACGCTAACATAATAGAAAATAACTACGTCGGTATTGTAAAAATACCACTCTTACTACTTACCTTCAATCCGCCTCACAAATTAAATACTAATAACCATAGTCTTTATATTATCTAGAAAAAACAGCTCTTGCGTATAGACGCTAAAAAAGTAAAGAAGCTAGCGCGTATCTTCCGAAAAAGTCAATGTAAACTATTGTATCCCGAGTACCAGATGCTCGGAGCTGTTATTCTACCGATATTTACGGATATTTTAAATACCTTACAGTTATTTTGCGAAAAGCTGGTACAAAAAAGCCTGTCGTATAAATACCTTTCTCTAAACGGCGATTTCAAAATATAGTGCCTCTAAAAAAAAATTAAAGCCCTCGCGGCCAAACTTGCTTTCGGTAATACAGCTTAATAGACGATTAAGCTCTTGGCTAGAAATATAGATAAGCTTTTCTCCACGCTTCCTCTTTTAATTTTAATCCGTTGACGCAAAAACCCCCCAAAATAAACAATTCAAGCCTAGGTAAAAGGCAAACTTTCTCTCTTTATAGCGAGCAGTTTTCCTACGAGGCATTATACTTTAATAGCGCTATTTATCGGAAGATCAAGTATTATATAAATAATAACAAAATTAAAGAAACCGAGAAATAGCTCTTCCGGCTAACGCTATATAAAAGAAAAGGCCTTCTTGCTGTCTTAGGAAAGGAAATCCTATTTAAAACATTAAATAACCTCATCTCTTACATAGAGCTCTAAAATAGGCTCTAACTAAGCAATATTTACAAATACCTAGCGATATATTATTATAAACCTATAGCTAACTATATTTTTTACATTCGGAATACTTATAATAAGATTTTTCGAAACGTTAAACAATACAAAAGCTTATTCGACGTAGACACGGTACTATTTTTGCAATACAAATGCCCCTCGGCTAGTACGGATAATAAAGAACTTATTCAAAATACGATAAAGCGCAGTTAAATATTTGTTTTCGTCCCCGACAACGCGTTACGGTCGATCCTTTTCGCTAATATTTTTTTATTTAAAGTAGTTATCTCTAATATTCGTTTTTATTACTAAAATATAAAGTATTTTTTTATCGCTGCTAAAATTTTACAAAATTATATTAAATATCCCCAGCTACGTAGCTGCTAAAAAAAAAGACCTTTTTTACCTCAAAACCTCTATAATAACTAAAAACTGCCGGAAAAAAGCGCAATATAGACCGAGAAAAACAAATATAAGTTATTAAATCGATTACTTACTCTATAACTTGTATTTATCCTCCTATTTTTCGATATTTTACAAGATTTCGTTCGTTTAAATAATAAATCGTTTTTGCAAAATATCTAAAATAAATAGATAGCGGCGTTCCTAGACGAATAGCACCTTGAATGTTTTTAGTAATCGGTAAAAAATTTAGGCTTTTGAAATATAAAACTAAGCCAAAGCAATTTAATAGTTTGCGAAAACGAAAACAGAAATATTTCTTTAAAAAAAAATATAAGGCTAACTAAGTAAAGAAGTAGAAAACCTCCTATTTCGATATATCAAGAATTCGTAAACTGCTTTTTTTTGCTAATTTTATATAAAAGCTAGGAAATCGCAGCAATATTTTCCGTTACTTTTATTTAAAATAATTTTATCCGTTTCTTTTTTGGTATTTTCGATATAGGAACAAAAAATAATATTAAAATAGAAAACCGAGCTTTATTAATAACCGATATTTCGACTATCTTTTTATTTAGTAATATAGAAGCCAGGTTTTGATAAAATAAGCATATTCTAATAGCCTATAAAACCTGTATTATAAAGAAGGGCTAACTTGCTAAAAAGCCTCTAGATTTGGGACGATTCGAAGCTAGTTTAATTTGCTTAATTTTTAATTTCAGTATACCGATAGTACTATAACGCTAAATACGACGTATCGAAAAGTATACAAAAATAGCCCTCGAAATAGAAATAATACCCGCATTAAACCCTACCCTTGAAAAGCTAAAGATAACCAACCCTCTTGTTTTAAATCAAATAACTACTAATCCGTCTAATGTCTCGACGGAAGTATCTAAGCGTTTTATTTAAGTGCTTCGTATATACCTAAAGCTACCCCGGCTGCTATTACTTCCTCCCTATAAGCTAAGCAAACGGCTGCAGCAGTAATTTGAAATAAATAGTATATCTATTAATATCCGGCTACGGGCTATAAATTTTAAATAAACTAGGTTTATTAAAAACCAGATAGCAGCAATCCGCAAAGACCAACAGCCACAACCACAAAAAAATATTTTTCGTAAGGCTAACAGCGTAAATTACAAAGCTCGTAGTAAAGCTATATAATTAATTTAAATCCCGCAAAACGTAAGGCAAAAAACCTCGGTAGGTGTAAGCTCTACTAAAATTTCTAGTAGAAGAGCTGGCCGACTATTTGATAAATCGGCCATCCCGCTTGGAAACCCAAAATTCCCTGCTCCAAAAAAAACGGGTATAGACCAAGAGTTGCCGCTCCCTGTCGACGCTTCGACAGCTACATTATATACACTCAGATTTAAGGATGAAGATAAAGATGAGGAGTTGTGAGAGCTTATTACTAATTAAACAGAGCTGTATACACAAATCTATAGCTGAAATTCTAGATTATATTAGCCCTGTTGGCTTTATAATTATAAAGTATAACTATTAGTGAATATACCGTAATAACAGTACAAGACGTATATCTACTAGCTATATAACATATACTAAGATATTAATTTAAATACTGGTCCGTCTAGTAAAAGTGTAAGCTTGAACTTTGTGACGAGTAGCCTAGAATTCAAGGCCGCCGTTTATAATTTAAGCTAATTTTTTAACTTATAACTATTGCGTTTTATTTCTCTGACTAACTAGTTTAATAATAGGGGCGAAGCTGTTTAATATTATCCTTTTCTCCCGCTTTGAGCTAATCTGGCTTTAGTCAAGAAGACGCTGTCTGTAAGCGCCGCGGTTTTCTGCTGATTTTATTTCAAAATTAGGGTTACACGCTTGTATAAATATATATTTAAACTCGTTGTTCGCCCCCCATAATGTTTCTTTTCTTAATTTATCCCCGCACCTATGCTCTCACCTTGTTTCTCCTAATATTGTTTTTATCTAAACGACTATATTCTAAAGAACTTTTTCTCCATATTCATAATGCCTATTCGAAAGTTGTCCTATCTGAAACCTAGGATATCCAGAGAATTACCATTACTATACCAATGCGTATTTTGCTATCCAGTCTTTATGGGTATTTTAAACTGTTTTAGCGCCTTTGATATTTCGCTATTTATTTCTACCCTTGGTGTACAAAACCACCCGGAAATCATAGGCACGAGAATGAGGTTTCTGAGCATTATTCGAAATATACCGGAATTATTCTGTTAGATGCGCTCGATACTATTAAAGGGGCACTTCGTCTAGCTTGCTAGTGCTAGCTTAGAAGCTCTACGTTTACGAATTAGATATCCACTTTTGTATTAGAAACGGGGATGCGGCAATAACAATATTCGGTTGTAGGTCTTTGCTATAGCTTCTGCCGCCGAAGACGAATTTATTTAGAGAAAACGAACTCGCCTATCCTAGAAATTATTGCTTACCGAAAAAGGAGATATTATTTAAACTATTAGTGAGATACGAGCATTGGTATAAGTTGGGAAACCCGTGTTGAACAGTCTAGATATTCCGCTTCTTGGGATTTTTCTGCATGACTACTATTGTTTCTTTTACGATTTTTGGGTAAAATTAGATTTTATAAGTAACAACAAGATCGAAGTTATATGTCATTTCGAGGACAGAGTCGGAGATGAACGATTGCCGATTCCTATATACAACATTTACCCGTTCGTACCACACTCGTCTACGAGATACTGCAATATACAAGGGCCGGGTGCGGCGTTTTTAGGTCATATTTCCGTGCATAATAGGAGACGATCAGAAATATTTGCTCTTCCGTACATAGACATAGGACACCTCGACGCGATAGGGCGTACTAGCGGCTTAGAGATTCCGTTGGAACAGTTTCATTTGTCGTACTGGAGCCAGGATGTACACGACGCCGAACATAGCCGTAATTGGGCGGCACTTGAAGCCAAAGGCGTTCGATTCGCTTTGCGGCTACGATGTCCAGATTACGGAGAGAACATATGTCGAGACTATCAAGTTGTCTGCAATAATAGGGTCTATAAAGAAAGAGCAATTATAGCAATGTAATAACTAGATACTTTATGAATGTCCGATTTAAGCTATACAATTTTTTTTTTTCTATTTTGAATACTTAACACTTGCTGGACGATTTTTGTTATTTGAATATGACTGGATATCATTATGAAGCATGAATTTAACGAAGTTATGTATCGGCAATAGTCGGCTCAAAGGCCAGCGGGAGAGGTCAAATCTGGCCGACAAGCGGTTGCTAAGCGCGCTATATTTCACGTAACATCCGAACCCGGCCGGGGCCGTCGCTATTATGTTTGGCCGATCAAATGCTGTCTCGGTGATTTTATTTATAGGTTTGACTATCCAAAGACTACGCCGTAACGTGCGCTTTGAAGATAAATTGACTTTTTCCCTTTCTTACTTTTTCCCCCCATTTTTGGAGCGCGCTTAGCTCTCCAGTATGTGACTAACGTATATTAATAGCTGAGCTAGATAGGGAACGCGTTGGTATTTAATTAAAGCCTCTAGGTCTTCGATATAAATCATTTATATAATAGGATCTATTTTTATTATACCAAATTCTTCCCATATCATTTGAAAATCATCTCCCCTTTTAGATTTCATTATGTATGCGCCAATCACAAGAGACGAGCCAGAACTTTCATTATTCCATTGCGTTGATGGAGTTCTCATCAACGCCAAGGCGCGATACTAGCCGGACTTTCGCAACATCGACGAGATAATCTCTACGATAGGTTCCTAAGACTTATGGTATGTCAAGTTCAGCGATGTGACAGTTGCTATGGCGTTGGAATTTGTCAAGAGCCGTTTTGCGCAGGAGGTTATCGATAGCTTTCGCGAAAGGTTTTCCGAAAGAAGCCAGAGGAGCTTTTCATGCATACATCTCCTAGCTATGGAATTAGCGCAGAAGCTGGCTGTCTTAAGGACCTTTGGCCAATTCGCCTACCCGAACAACGGCTGGCTGGGCGACTTAGGATCTCTCTTGGAGAAAGTCAAGCGGATCGCGAATACGGGGATGATTTACTGGAACGAGTAGTGTTACAAACCAACAGGGCAACCGGCACAACCCGAAGGCCTAATGTGTGGTGTGTGTAGAACGTCACGGATACTTATATATGCAAGGATCGGGTCCTGAAGTCAGTTCACGTGACCTCAATCGATGCAGTCGACATCGATTGTCGCGATCGCTACTATCGACATCGATTATAGCGATTTTCTAGATTCAATATCAACACAATCGTTGTCGGATGGATATATATAAAAAACTTATATACCTAATCACTCTTTTAGCTTCGCTCTTTAGCTATTAATTTTATACTATTGTTTATACAATTGCACTATTCCCTAAAATAACGTATCTTTTTATATAACGGTGGGAGCTACGAATAAGCCTCTTAACGAGTACCTCTTAGTCGCCCTTATTGTTACCTACAAATCAAGACCTTGGTGTAACTATATATCCTCAGGGATAACAGGCTCGTTATAAATAGACGGAAAATATATAGCTTAAAAAAACATTTCGCTATTAATCCTACATCTATTGCAAGTATTGTAGTTCAATTATCTCGAAACAACTCAGACCTAAACTTCCCTATTCAATCATGACTACTATGCTTATCTATATAGAATAGCGCTAGTATTGCCAATACTGGAACTTAGCATGTTCTTTTAGGTTTTCAAAAAGGCGTTTTATCATCTATTTGCCCACTTTGTAGCGCCTCCCGCTAGCGACGTCATGGTAAACGAATTTCTGTCTCTTTGCGCACCATTTCATACGTAGAATGTCTCCTACTCCAGGGCGCATATTAATCACCAGGCCAGCGGGGTTATTTTCCAAATATTTGAGCAGCATCTCGTACTTCTCTAGCCATTCTTTATCCTTTCTCCTTTCCTATTTATATATCTTTTAGGATTCGTCAAAAAGTAGTTAATAAGTAGCGCATTCAAGGCGTACGTTTGCATAATTTCGTCGGCGTCTTTCCGTAGCTTTATACTTTACTCTTTTTGTCTTCAAACCAGCCTGGGGGCTAGATTTCTTCCGTTTGTGGGGAAGCGCTTTATCGATCTCGAAAACCGCCGGCTTACGGTCATCGGGATTTTCGAACTCATGGGGGGCACCTTTGCCTTCTACTTAGAAACCCCGGTCATCTTGAGTAGTGGGATAATCTGAGCCCGGAGAGCTATCCATTACTACAACAGCCTTTTCCTCAGAATCCGTTGGCTCGGATTTACGGGCGAGTAGGTTATGGCACATCAGGAATATGGCGGAGAGCGATTCGGCTATGTCATCTCCTATTTGAGGAGATTTGCTAAAACTCGGGAGAGTATCGTAATGAGAATGCGTAGGAAAGTACTTGCGTATAGTCCCGTATGCCGATTCCTACAAGATTAGTTGGCTCTCATGGAAATCAGGCGGCGTTTCGTTTTGAGTAGTCGATAAGCCAAAGGAGAAGGTGCCGTTAAACACGCTAGGAGGTGGGATCCTGTCCATTGGCTCTATTTTACCAAAAGAGGGCTTACTAGGCAAGCTCTCTATACAAGCAAAATCGTAACTCTTGGTTTGTAACTTTAGATCGCAAAAGTCTAACACTTTGTTCTGTTATAGAATCGTAAGTCACTAAGGTAGAAAGATAAGTCTAATAATAATATACCATAAATTGATCGTCGAAGGTCTCAAATAGTTGAGTATGTGGATCGACGTTTATATAGTCAAAACTATCTTGCAAGTTCTAAGTAAAGTCTGCGAATTCCAATACCCCAAGGTCGTCGAAAGTAAAAAGCGACTGTTCTAAATATAAATCATACAAGGTTGGGTCCATCAGCTCGTATAGTGGTTGCATCGATACATCTTTGCTGGCTCCGGAAATGTCCATCTACTCTGATATTTCTTCGAAGGCGTTGTTTTGCAAATTTAAAGCAACACTTGCATCTAAACGGGAAGAGAAATATGAGAAGCTTAGAGAAGAAGGATAGTCCATAAAAGAATCCATACTCGGCGAGGAAGAAGACTTGTTCTCGTTAACAAAGGGTAGGTTAGGTTGTAGTGTCATGGTGCAAGACAATTGGAGGAAGATACTATAAAAGGGATGTTTTGAAGTTTGCGTTCGTTATTAACCATAAGCCAAGGACTACGACGGATGATTGCTTTTATATTCTTTCTTCGTATACTGCAGTACCTCCCAGGCGTTTAACGATTCGATGACAGCCAATCCAGAGAATTGTTTGATGAGCCCCTGACCCTCCTACTCCTCCTAGAATAGGACAGCCTCTTAGTGAACCCGGACTCGGCGCGTAACTTACCCCTGAGGTGCATTCTGACATGGGCTGTTAGATGACAGCATTTTCGTTCAGCTACCACGTAGAGCCGCGTCGATAAAGCGGTTATAAATTCAGTCAGCCTAGTTTAGGAGGGCGAACGAGTCCAACGGACCAATTAGCCACCTTATACGTGGCAGCTATCTATATGTAAGGAATCTACTCGCATCAGTCGCTTTAGAGGTCGCCTTAGCTTGGTATCTCCAGTTTCAGTCAGCCCTGGTCGATGCGGACTTCGCCCCATCTGACGTATTTATATTAGAGACGAGGTAGCGAAGGCTTATTTGATAGGTCTTGAACATGCCGATACTTGAATTTATATAGACGCTGCCTACCTTATAGCGTGAAACTTGACATGAACTCGTACTTCAGGTGAACGTGCTATGGGTAGTCAAATGAACACTCCTGAATTACACGAGGATCTATTCTCGGCCTGCAGGAGCTCGGCTGTGTTAAACTCACTTATACCGGGTCTAGGTCGTTTGCGGTTCAAGACCTATCAGCCGAGACTTCATAACCTTAGTTCTAACACAGCTACGTCAGACGGTAGCAAGTCTGCCTCGACCTTGGCTAACTAGAGACGTAACCGCCATCCTGAGACGGCCTCAGCGGCCAGCTGAAGTGAGCGTAGTGAGAAAGGATACGACCGATGAGGCCTGGTGGTTTTAGTAAGCTTCTGTACACTGCGTCAAGTCCGCCTTGATCTAGGCTGACTGAAGTAACCGCTATATCGAAAAAACGCCAGGAGCTATAGATGCTACATGTACCTTGTGATATCATAGACTCAACCTTCGCCACGTGTACCATATGGCTGAGGACTACTCGAGATCTGGAGACTGGCGATTCATAAGGCATCTCGACGACTCGGAAGGATGAAAGACTATCCAGCAGACCCATCGGAAAGGCTTCTTGTGTCATCTAATACATGCTCTGCTTCCAGCAAACGATAATATTGGTCCACACAAGAACAGCGAAGCGCTTGCTCACCAAGGCAGACTTATATAATATTTTAACTTGGACTAGGATTTGACCACCAGAGGCATCAGGCGATCCTGACAGCATGACGCTAGATTTCATACGACGGTAGTCGCAAACAGATATGAGGTAGCCCGCAAGCTTGAGACCAGTTGCAGAGCCATATGTCCTCTTATAATAAAGCCGAAGGAGAATTTATATATAAATAGCTGGCCTACCGACCTCACAGCTTTACTGTTTCCTTCTCTTTTCTATCGACAGAACTATACCTATATCTAAAAATACGCCCTTCATCTTCCCCTACCTAATTACCTTTGCACAATGGCACTGCAACCTAGCCCTATCCCTCATAACGACATCTGTTCTTTTATAAGAAGAAATCAGTCATACTTATTTAATCCTTTAGCTCCTTATTTTCCTGTCTTTAACGCTATTCTAGGTTTGCAAGCACCTCCACACTTTTTCGCCAATAGTTCTGTGTCATATTTTCCATATATGCCACCCCCGTGCTGCCAGTACCACCAGAACATGCTTCTAGGCCCATATATACAACAACTATCCGAAACCACGAATCCAGACCTGCAGTACGACTACGTAAGACAACCTCGGTCACCTTTTTCAACGTTCCCTGTGCAACCTTTCCGATACTGGGATATCTCCAATACCAATGATAAAATAAGTAGCATGGATACTCCGTTGCCACCGCAGTATCATCTAGTACGTGATGATCGTCCGTTCCCTTTTATAAATCTAACACTTACAGTTACTATCAGCCCACAGTCGCAGGTCCCCATGATCAAACTACACAGACCCTGGGTGCTAGTTTTGTCTATATGCAGGGCCTGCCTCCAGAAACTCCTCACCACGCTATAGAACCTGTGGAATTGGCTTTGTCGCCGTCCGGAGTGGAAGTAGGGGCAATGTTAGCATATCCTCCTTTGCTTAGTAGAGTTACTCAGGAGGGCTAATAGTCTCTATATTTGTAGCACCTCGTGTTCAAAAGCGTCTGCTCCATCGACCGTGACAGCCCCGATGCAGTTGTCGATGAACCCGGTCGCCAGCACATCGTCACATATCACTGAGGTTACGACGGTAACCCCATCTTCGTAAGTCGTCCGTCCCTCCAGACTTGAACGACCTCCAACCTGCTGACGGATCTTCAAGGCCTAGACACGAGTCACCAGAACAGAACACAGACAAGAAAATCTCCGAGTTCCGATGTTGGGACCATGGTTGTGACGGGCGTGTGTTTGGTTCCAACGCGAATCTCAAGCGCCATATACAAGAAAAGGCCAATAATACTCGATCCGGATGCAAATGTTGCGGGAGAATGTTGAAAACGGGACGCAGTCTGAATGATCATGAGAATAAATGCAGGGGCAGGAGAGCAAAAAAAGCGATGAGACGTGGGATATCAGCACTTTCCGGTTGAGATGCCAGATCGTCGTTCTTTCTATCTATAGCCCGCGCCTCTTTTTATATATGTTATTGATTGTATTATCTAGATTTGGATTTTATGCTGGTTGCTTCTGGCGCTTTAATTTTGTCTATCTAGCTATACCAGAGTGATCCTTGTCTCGGCCATCCGGGGTAGCACCTGAGTAATAGGGGCCTGTGCACGGGCTCATGGCTGCGCCTTCCCCGCAACCCACCAGCGCTACCCGGCGCCAACCACACCTGGCCTGGCCGACCGACCCCGCCATCCAGGTTCAGTTATCCCTTCCCTCCCTGCAAGCTTTGGTCCTCAATCCCTCAACACTCTAGCACTAGCACTAGCACTAACCCCAACCCCTAATCACGACTGCCCAACGGACCTTCGCCCGTCAATCAACCCCATCTCGCCGCCCTCTCATCGGTCACCGTCATCCTCATCCCCACCGCCGCAACCATGTCGTCGTCCCCTCTGGAGATCGGCCCCATCGGCATCAGCGCTTTTCAGCTCGTGGAGGACCGTGACGCCCCGGGATTTACCATCCGCTGGGTTTCGCCCGCTCAAGTCCGTACCGTCCGGTGCCCATTGTCCTAGGGGGAAATGGTCCGCGCCTTGTACTTACTTCTCCACTGGTATGCATCTACGATAGGCACCGCGTTCTGTTTATGTACTCATCCCGCTCCAATCTACAGGGTGCGAATCTGGGGTCGCGACGAATATGCGCCCGAGTTCGCCAACTCCGCCAGCTTCCTCGTCGACGTCTTGCGCGCCCTTAGCCTCCCTCTCGAGTTCGATGCCGTCTTCACCCTTACCCAAGACGGCTCTATGACTTGGAAGACCGAGATCGTCGACGCCCGCAACCCCCTCCTTCAACAGTCCGGCATGCACCCACAGCTCTGGGCACGCATCGCAGCCGCCATCCATGCCCATGCCGCTATGATCCGTCGCCACAACCAGATCTGTTTCGCCCACCTCGACCATGACTGCAGCCTCTTCCGTCTCGACCGGCACGGCACCCCCACCCCCTGCGACAACGCAGAACTCTGGCTCTATCTCGCCCACAAACTCGACCAATTCTGCCATCTACTCTCGAATAACGGCGTCCTCGTGGTTGGCATGGTGAGCCGCCTCGTACATTAACTCCGGTTAGTTTGCCTAGGTAGACGAATGAAGGACGGAAACTGCGGCTGTGTTTTTCGGGTATGTCCTGGAACAACAATATAGGCGGACTGGAGCAAACTAGGAGTCGCGATGGTGTTAGATGTTTTCAAAATTTCTATCGTTGTCGGTAGCTACGGTAGAATTCAACCAATCGATTTATATATTTTTTGCTCCTAAATATCCCTTTAATACGTTAATCGGGGGCAGCGATTTTTATAAAAAGGCTTTAGTTGCATAATAAAAAGTAAAATAGGCTGGTATATCGTGACTGCAGAACTCTGGCTTTAGGGACCTGCAAAACGCTACATCCCCTAGGGACATATTACAGGATATAGATTACCCCACAATCAAAGTCAAAACTGAGACAAAGCTGCCCGTACTAGCCTAGTCTTTACACACTTTTCTTCCAGCGTCGCTCTCAATCCTTTTTGCTAACTACCTAGCTTTTGCGCGTTGTCGTCGGCTATTCCGATTTAGATTATTATAGAGAACAAAATCTATAACTTAAATCCTAAAAGTCATATTATACTCAGCCTTCGCAATCCAAATGCCCCATTTGCTGTCTGGCCTGGAGATATACCCAACATTCACAACAAAAGGGATTTAAATGCGAAAAAGGGGAAAAAAACAAAGTTGGAAATCTAATATCTTTTATAGTATTATAATACTTACTCACATCGGTCAGTAACGGAATCAACATCCTCCCTAGAATTCCTTTTAAAGTCCTGCCAAGGCGCAGACCGTCATTATTTGCAAATTAAACTTATTGGATCGGAGTGATAGCTTTCAGGTGCTAGCAAAGGCAGGTGCAGGGAGGCGCGAGGTAGCGCTGGTGGAGTTGCCCGAGTCTCCGTAACTTAATAACCGTTAGATTTATCAAACCCGCTACGAAACTGGTGAACCGTCTCGGAATTTATACGCTTAACGAGCCGACGACTGGCTTCCTCCTACGAAATTCTTTTTTTGTTTCATTATATCATACTCTACAGCTATACGACGAGAAGTTTACCTATCCTAGAAGTCGATATTTTCCACAAGAAACAGGTCGCAATTGCAGAAACAAAGTAAGATCCGAGATGTTGTTAACGACTACGCGCCTACAAGTCACCGGTTCTGGCACCTAAACCTCGTTGGTATCTTAAAAGGCCTGTTGGAAGAGGGCGTCTTCGGAAACGATTTTATAGCAACCCACAAAATTCCCGACCTTTTCCAATCGACTCGAATAACCAACCAGAAAAGAATAGCAAAACCAACAACAATAAGCTACGTAGCTACTGATATAGACGAAAACAAAAAGGCGGCCGAAGAGCTTATAATCTCTTTACAAAAATATAAAACTGCCGCTGCCTTCCGGATGCTCTTGATGCTAACTAGAGACCCAGACTTTACCGCAGCAAAGAGTACTCAGACCTCACAATATCGTACGGCAAGAAGCGCTTTCAAGTGCACAAGGCCCTTATTTGCTCACAATCTGACTTCTTTGCCGCGGCCTGCCGGGGAAACTTCAAGGTTGGCCCAGGAACCCGATAGGCGACATGTCATAACATAGCTAACATCCTTTTTTAGAAAAACCGTAAAGAAATAATTGACTTGCCAAACAACGATCCTCGGGCCGTTGAGATAATAATTCGGTATTTCTATCACTCGACATACAATATAAAGTCAAGTAATAAATCCGGCCGGAACCCCACAGAGGGAACGTCACCGCCATCGTTTACCCTCGTTCTTCATATTTTGGTCTACGCCCTTGCAAAGAAATACGGCATCCCGGGCCTGAAGAGCCTTGCACTACAAAGATTCGAGTCGGCCGTCGCGTACAATTTCGACGTCAATAATTTCCTAGAAGCAGCCTAGGAGGTGTACTCATCAACAGTAGAGACTGACCGAAAATTGAGAGATGTCGTAGTAACTACCTTTCACGAGCATCCTGCGCTACTTAATCAAAAAAAGACACAGGACGTTCTCAAGGAAACGGGCATTTTAGCCTACGACGTGCTTATATATTTACACAAAAACAGGTACTAGTTTTCATAAATTTTACTCACGTAGTTATAGTACCTGCTATCTAAAGATACAACTAGAAGCAATATATCAAAAATACAAAAAAAGGCATACAAGGACTGCAACAACGCTCACCGTCAGGTCTGGGAAACTCATCCTTCAATAGGCTATTTTCACGCATATAAGCTATGCACATACATCACCAAATCATACGCCAACATATTCATTTCTTTCAGCATAGCCTGCATCTTCTTCTTATCAAGTAGCCCTAGGTACTCGTATAAAATAGCGATAACAGCCTCCCTTAAACCTCGGCCGGTCTCAGCCGTAAATATATATACTTTCTTTATCACCTCCAAAAAGCCGTCAGAGTCCCGGCACTATATTGCCGTCTGCTAGAATCTTCGAAACGCAATACCTTTTAACCAACCAATAGAGTATTTCTCAGCTAGAACATAAACGGCTCCGTAGAGAGCCATTTCAGGCGTTAGATCTCGCAATGCTTGGTCGGTTGAATGCTCCGGAAATATCGTTGCAGGATTGGGATCTTCGTCGAATACACTATCCGGGACGACACATAGAAAAGGGTTATAATCGGCGTAATAGAGGTAGTAGACCACAACCTCAACAGCCCTAGGGTCGTCGCCCAAAAGATCAATCACTTACTCGCATTCTTCCTATATAAATGTTCAATACAGGTAAAAGTTATCAAAGCTCTTGCTTACTGCAAGGTCGCGGCAGGCTGCGGCGAAATAAGCAGACCGTAGACATACAAGAGCCTTGTATACTCGAAACTGTCTCTCGCCGCAGGAAATCGTGAGGTCGGAATAACTCCCGTCAAAGAAGAGCCTGGTATAGAGGGGCTTAGTTATCCATCGAAGCCTTTAAAAGATACGAGATCAAGTACTTCTTCAAGCAGGCTTTAAGCTCCTTTGTTCCCATTTTGCTAGGCCCACAGGAGAATGCCTCGCAACAATAGCTGCTGCTTTTAGATTATGATGGCTAGGCGAGGTTTAAGGCTCGGAAGCGGAAAGCGAAATTGCGCGGCAAGAGCGGCACGTACCGCACTTCGGGGAACTTGGGTCAGGGGCCACTCCGCCTACTCGAATTATCACATCAAAATTAGCTAAAAAAGCATCCCCACCATGTCATCGATTCGTTTTAGGTAATAAGCTAACTACCCCCCCTGCGGGCCAGGGTCTCACGGGCCACCGCGTCACGCGTTTCTTAGTCACGCTACCTATCTATAGATTCTTTGATTTCTTAGCAATTACAATTGTTGTCGCGACTATTTTTTTTTTATTATAACTGCTATTTTTTTTTCTATAAGTATGGCTTTTTTTAATATTAAAAAGTGTATTAAAGCTGCAATCCGATAGGTTTAATTAGCGGTAATATTTATAATATTGTTTAGTAATGGGATATACTTTAAGGCTATTTAATATGCCGATTTTAAGAAATTTCTATTTAAATAAAGACTTTTATAATTTAGTAATATTTGTTATTTTATTTAAAGACTTAATTAATTAATTAAGCCGTTAGCTAGGCACAATTAAGCTTTACGTTAATATTAGTTAAATTTTGCGTAATAATTTAAAATATAGTTAAAATTTTCAGCAGCAATATTATAATAAAAAAATAGTAATATTAAAGCTTTTTAGTTTAGAATTTATTAATTAAGTTAATATATAGCAAAATCGTTAATTATTAACGTATTAACGGCATTTTAGTAGTTAATATTAACCTTTTTTTTAATAGATTCGAGGCCTTGGAGTTAGCTGTAATATCTTTTAATTGTTTCTATAATATCGACGAAATAAATATTAGCTAAAATATTAATAATAATTATTAAATAATTGCCGAAGCCGAAAATTATATAATTTTGAAAAAAAATATTAAAAAAAACAAATAGATTATTATTTTAGAAACTATATATAGTAATAATACGATTTTATTACTATTAGTAATTTTTAAGGATATTAAAATATAAATATAATAATTTTTGGATCGAAATAACGTTATTTATAATAAATAACGGTTTAAATATTTATTTAATAGATAAATTAATAATATTATTAAATTAAATTAGTTAAAATATATCTTTTTATTATATATTTAAATTATTTATAGTAATAAATAAATAATATTAATTTATAATAGCTATAATTTTTATATTAATAATAAATTTTTATAGTTTTATTTAATAAATAAAATATAGCTAATATTTTATAAATTATATTATAATTATATAGTTTAAATAATTAATATAAAAATATTTTAATTAGTAAAAAAATATTTTTAATTATATTTTTGGGATTTATTAAATTTATTTTTAAATTTTAAATTTTTAAAAAAAAAGGTAATAATAGTATTTTATACTATTTAATAAAAAATAATAATATTAAATATAATTAAAAAAACTTAAATAATATTTAAGATATATTTATAAAACCGTTTACGACTTCTATTGTTAAAGTTTGTTATTTTTTATAAAGAAAATATCGTTTAAGCTATTACCGAAATACCTATAACTTTCGATTAGCCGAAAACTTCTATATTTTTAGAACTGTTATATTTAGCGTTTATTAAAATACTTTTTAGAGGTTAATAACTATTTTAAAATATTTAAAAACTAATTATCGTTAATATTTTTTTTAATAATACCGTTTATAAGTTTTAGAATTTAAAGGCGGCAAAAATTTTTAATATAACTAATGCTAGAATTGCCAAATTGGAGACTATTAACGCTTATTTAAAAGCTAAATTTGATAGTAAAATAAAGAAAAGCCGTAAGGCAATCAAAATAGCGCCTAGCTAGCGTTTTGTTCGAATGGCGGATATTAGAAGGGTTAAACGTAGGTTGAGAGGTCGAGTTATTTATGACGATAAGGCAAGTAATTGCGAAGTACGTGGCAGCGGCACTAAGGCCGTTGATGAGGCCTAGGAAGATTCTACTAAAACGGAAGATTATATATAAGTCGATTGATAGCAATAAAATAGATATGATATATCAGTTACTATAGATATCCCGCTTTATGTGTGGTGGCTATTTTAGTGACTAAAGTGGCCCGTGGGACCTTGGCCTGTAGGGGGGGTAGTTAGTTTAGTATTTAGTTTTTGGAAGCTCCTCCCCACTACTTGCCCGCCTCACTGAAGCTTGTTCGAACAACCTTGCCGAGGTCGCCCTAGCAATTAACCCAGACAAAAACAGCTGTAAATATGACTTCTAGGGGAAATATATAACTATAAAAATCTGGTTTTGTTAAAGAAGTAGAAAGCCGACTTAGGCATCGAAGAAAAGGAAACAAGATTTTAGGATAGCTAATAGAAACGAATGACAACTAAATCTCCATATAGGCGCCGCAAATACTTGTTGCTTTAGAAGAAGTATATCAATCTATTAACTACTTGAAGAGCACCTTTGACGATCACGTGGCTTTGAAGCCTCATCCCCCAAATACTTTGCCTAACCCCTCATTCTAAGCTGCCTCGTCTTATTCCCCGGCAATTGGCCATCCTCTCAAAAGGCGTTTTATCCTGATTACACAGAGAGACAAATTATCATGCGTCTCCTCCAGCGGCACGATAATGGAAGCTTGACGCTGACTAAAGATCTACCTAATGCCGAAATCCCACCTTACACCATCCTTTCGCATACCTGGGGCGACGATGGTGAAGAAGTCGTATTTCAAGAGATCGTCGAAGGAGCTCGCGCAACGAAACACAATTATCGGCAAAAACCTGGCTATCGAAAAATCGATTTCTGCGCGAAGCAGGCCGCTGTTGATCATCTGCAGTATTTTTGGGTCGACTCTTGCTGTATCGACAAAACGAGCAGTGCCGAACTTTCGAAGGCCATCATCTCGATGTTCAGATGGTACCAGAATGCAGTAAAATACTACGTATACTTATCGGACATCAGAAGCAAAAAGCAACAGAGTCAGAATCTTCTACCTAGAGCAGCCTAGGAGTTCGCCTTCCGCAAGAATAGATGGTTCACTAGGGGCTAGACACTGCAAGAGCTCCTCGCCCCACGATGCGTAGAGTTCTTCTCGAACGATGGCTGCAAGCTAGGCGACAGGATAGGTTTTAATCAACTTCTTCAAGAGATAACGGGTATTGCCACTAATGCTCTTCGTAGAAAAACGCTGTCCAAATTCAGTGTAAGCGAACGCATATCATAGTCTCGAGGCCGGGAAACGAAAGAAGGCGAAGATAAAGCATATTCACTTTTAGGCATTTTCGATATTTCGATAAATATTCGCTATAGTAATGGAGAGGAGCGGACAATAAGCCGACTTCGCGCGAAAATTAAAAAACGCTGGAACTCTCAACGTAAGTTTAGCGCTTCTCACCATTTTTTAACTTTTTATAAAATAAATATTAGCGAGCTTACAAGACCGGCTATAAAAAAGATAAAATATCAAAAATGTTTGTTTTTTTGTAATATTTAAGACAATCTAGATTTGCACATTAATTGATAATAATTCTAAAGCGACGAATTCGGACACGATGCTGACGATTTGCATTGCTTCAAATGTCAGTCCTACTTCTGCCCCTCTCTCTCTCCCCTTTCCCCGTTATAATTACTAACAGAATATAATATATCTAGGCCGCAAATATAGACATTATGCTGACGAATTACACTATTGGAAATATCAGGTTTGACCCCCTTTCTTGCGTCGTAATTACTAATATTAAATGTCACGTCTAGGCGGCAAGCATGGGCATTACGCTGACGATTTGCATTGCTATAAATATCAGTTTTTGTTAATTCCCAGCATACCCTATAATATTAAGATCAATTGGTACAGGCGATAAATATGGCTACTATACCAGAGATTATCCGTAACGATAAATATCTATTTAAAACAGCTTTACGATTTCAAGAGGAAACAACAATAAACTTACTATATAGAACAAAAGTATTTCTATTTTCGTTTATTAGCAATATAAAGGCAATGCAATTCATTGGTAACATAATAGCTACTTAACATTGGACCCCTATATTTCGGCTACTACTGTTTTCCGGCCGCCGATTTTTGCTTAAATCGTCTATCATCGAATATATCTCTTAATGTTAAGAAGCTTCTACAGCAATAACTAAAACATATCATTTTTTTTAGGTCTATGACGGAATCCCAGTTTTTTAATAATAAAAACTTTTGTAGTCGCTCTACTTAGCGTTATAATATAGCCTCGGTTGTCGTACTGCTGTTTGTAACGGTTGCTGCGTATAGCCGGTACGTTTGCAATTTTTCAGGTGGGGTAATGCATAAATTAAATATTGCCGAGTAGAAGCTCGCTCTGTCAGAATCTAAGCCCAGCTATCGCAGTCCTACTTGCGAGTTTTATCATTCCCGTTCCAGCGGAAAAACAGAAGAAGAGAAGAATAAAAAGGGTGGTCGGTGGCATATATTGCATAGTAGTTCCCTAAACGCCATCCGTCAAATAGGAAGATATTCACCAGGCTTCAACCGCCGTCTTTTTGCAATTGTTCCTAGTCAGGCGAGTCATATTGGGAAGCTTCCCCGTCTAATAGACAGGATATATCGCTCGCTCGTCCCATCTGCATTAATTTCTGTAGCTGAAGTATTATCGGGAGCGGAGAGATGGGTATAGTTACACACAATCAGATAATGCACGAGTAGGCGGATTCACGTCTTCTCTCAAGCTTGCTTTTTGCGTCGGGGCCTGCGCCTGCGCTTCTGTTCTTTTCGTTGCGGCAAGCCGGCGGCGAGTGGGCGCAAGTTGCGTTTGACAGCGTCATGGGAACTTGGGGGCTGCGAGCGCGCTTTTAGTCTGGCACTGCTTCTGGTAAGAGGCCGGTCAGGAAGAGAAGATTGATGGTCAGGGGATAGATTTGGTGGTAGACGAGGGGCGTCAGACGTAAGATCGGACTGTGCTTGTTTGCCGAAAGAGTCTTCGTCGTCTTCGTTTGATGATGCAGGAGCAGAGATGGGAGGTGTCGGTGGGCGGCTGGGTTGTGACGGTGCGTTTTCAAGCGAGGGTTGAGCCAACGGTTTGTTGAACGCGGCGGCGCGTGCTAGTAGGTCATTGGTTCCTTTCTTCTTTTCGGGATCCTCAAATCCGGCGAGAAAGACAGCCAGATCTGCGGCGGACATGCTTCTAGCGAAGTCGAGAAACTGTGGCCAAAGACCATGGGGGAATCGGTCGTACGGGGGCGTGATCAGGCTCATACAGAGACGGTCCAGGGCTTCTTGGACTTCTTCGAAACGGTTTCGCGCGCGGTCGGCCATAAGGCGGTGGAACTCGTCGTGGTTTTGGGCCCTAGTCGACAGTTCCTTGACGTCGAAGAAGAATGTTCTGTGGCATTGCATCGGAATGCGCAGAGTGTTGTAGTCGTCGTGAAGACTTCGCCAAAGGTCTTCCATTTCCATGCCCACCGTCCACGCCGGCCAGCGGTATCCCGTTTCTTCCTCCAGGTCCATTGCGAGAGGGCGGCCCAGTTCCCTGGCCGGGTCGTCCTTCGTTCTAGACGCGCTGGCCATGGTAGCTGAGAGGCGCTGGGCAGACGGGCGTCAACAGTAAGAGGGATTGATGAAAGTGAAGAGGGTAGATCATGATGCACGTCTGACTCAGCACACTTCAGCGGTTACCTAAATTTGACGCGAGGTGCGCTAGCTAGTATCGGTGGAGCCAAAATAATGCACTACTTATGCAGGCTGTGTTGCTTGGTCGTGCGGCGTTAGCACTCGTTGGCTAGAAGCAATTCTTCTTGAAACGTTAGGCGGCGGCTGCTCATCTCTCGATGACGGTTCGCAATCTTTCGAGGCGTTCCGTAGGTAGGTACACAGTAGTAGTTATAAACAAGGTAGGTATAAATTCTTAGATAATATATAGTTATGACATCCCTCGTACCGTATCTGCTACCAAATGTTCATACATGTATGCAAGCCGCCACCATGTCCTTCTCTAATTCGTTCCCCGACGCCGTAGGAACCGGCGTCGTGTTCGGTTCCCAAGACGTCGACGAACCACTCGACCCAACGAACCCCTTTTCTAGCAGCTTTATTAACCAACGTCTAGGAAGCACGGATCCCTTTACCAGCAGCTTCATTGACCGACGACCGGGAGGCAACCCAGCCGACGAGACCGATCATATCGCAGACGCGCCACGAGACTCCGAGGAGGGAGAGATTCAGGTCCGACAAGACTGCCCCATCACCTCACTCCAGTCGGGTCATCTGCGCTGTCGTCTACCATCTAGACCCCCCCACTCGGACACCCCCCCCACCCGGACAGGCTAATTTCCGTGGTCACACCCAAAAGTCATCCCTTTCACTTATACG